>JAMKCH010038332.1:0-83133 GCA_023653785.1 Ophioderma brevispina | reverse complement strand
GCGAGTGCCTACTCCGTTTCCCAATAACCGTAGCAACGCAGTCTGCCAATGCCAGTGAAAGCTACCAGTAGGGGGTTCATCTTCCGTAGCTCTGTTGTTAACTATCCCAACTCCATCTTTTAAGCTGAGCCACTGACAGAGCCAGTAGGTAAAATTTTTAAGTCTGTTAGTGTGACCCAGCTGGGGTTCGAACTCACAAGCTCTCGACGAAAGGCAGATGCTCTTAACCAGTAGGCCAACTATTGAGTGGCATTGAGTCACAGTTAATGTGGATTACAAAAGTTGATCAATTGCCAAATTCAAAATTTGTTTCTTTCTCTCCAATTGATTGAAGCAGATTTGGGCTCTCCTGGCTTGTTCATCATGGCAAACATGGTTAATGGGTACAATGTTGGTTCCCAATTCGTCACGCTATCATCTGGATATTGTAGGCAAATTCGTGTCCCAAATTGCATTCCTGTTTTAACTGTAATTAACAGATCCGTGTTTACGTTGTATGTAACGGCATGTGCAATTAGTCGAGACTGATCAACTGAGTCATGTATAGACAATCGTTCGTTTTATATATGGCAAGTGTGACAAATTACATCCAAAACGGGTGCAAAATGGAGGTAAATTTTGGATATCTGTTTGTGTTATCGTTTCAGTAAGGCAGAGCGCGGATCCAGGAGGGGGCGGAGGGGGCGCGAGCCTCCCGGTAATTCTGCAAATTCTGGCAAAATCAGCACATTTTGCGACAAGTTACAGACTAGTTACAGCCTTTCAGCCCCCGGTAATGTTGACGTTTTTCAAATTCTGGATCCGCCCATGAGTAAGCACGAACAGGATTCATTATATAGGATTTATGGATATGGATGTCGTTTATGCAATATGGAGATGACAATGTTTGTACAAAAATCCTATTGTGAATTCCCAATATATGAATGCTTGGGAGTAGAAATATTAAATCGTGTAGGGGAAGGACAGCGATTTTTGCAGCACTGAGCTTATGAGTTCAAATCCGTGAAGGGCTACAAGTTGATGATTAAAAGGGATGAATTCAGTATTCTGCTACCGCATTCTTCAACATGCAGTTAATCATGTTGAGGCTGCCAAATTCATAGGGTGGTGGCAGAATACAAAATTCGTTCCGTTTTATGTATGTGGTTCCAATTTCCTCACTCTCACAAGTTTTGAGGGACTCTGAGTTTGCTCCTGTTTATCATAAACCTATTCTAGTTTGAAAATTCTGAGTGCCTAACAGGCTGCCGCAACTGTTGGAACTCCCATGACTCAATCCAGAAAACTGATAAAAAAATGATATTGTTGTTTATACAGTAGAACCGGAGGAATTATCTGAGTTCGTCTGTGGTGCTAGTTGGTGTATTTAGTGTTTACTTAGTGTGTTCATACTTTAGAGTTTTAGTTTTATAGCTTTTCCTAACTTTGCTTTCTAGAACCTGAGACTTCGTACCTAACTCTGTAAGTGCAAGAACTATTTGGTCATCACTGTTAGCTCCATATACATAGCTCTTGTGGAAGTCAACCCACAATAATTTCAAAACACTCAAAAAGCCAAAACACAAAAATCATCTGTCTCAATATAGGATTCATGCAAATATTGTCAAATTCAGGTCATGCTTACTCCATAAGCCATTTCACTGAAGATAGTTAGAAGGCAGGTTTCCCCACCCATACCCAGGGTGGCAATCGCTGATAATGTGAGAACAGTATTGAGCATTTCCTTTTCGGGTACTCATGTCTGGCTTCTACAGCAGCAGTCGAATATGGATATTAATGCACATATTTTTATACAGCGAACGAGAAAAAAACAACAGTCTATTTAAGACAGAAAAAACAGATAAACAGAAAAAATAAAGTTGCACGATACTAGGGGGGAAGAATGTATCGGTATATAGAACTTCTTGTGAAATAGTTAGAGCATGACGACGCATTCATGGTTGATCATTTCATAGACATATACTCTCTGTTTGGTCTTGAGGCTACATGTAAAAGGTAGCCAGTTCATGTGTTAAGCTGGCAGCTTCGGAATGTGCTGCCCAGAATATATATACACACATATCATTAATAAAGGTAGCACATTTGAAAAATAGCACAAATTAGAGATCATCACAGTTTCGCCCGATAACTTGAGGGATTCCGAGCAACAAAGTAATAATCCATGAGCACTACTGGCAGATTCAATTGAATTGTCATATAAGTTATATAAGGCCAAGAAAACAAGTTTTGGTCGCAGAAAGACCACATGCATTTTGTTTGAAATTGGTCTTGTAGCACATTATTTTTTTTTTAGCGTTTTTGTTCACTTGAAAGATTTTTTTTAATTTTCAGCAAATTGGCCAAAAAAAAAATGAGAAGTGGGTAAAAAATGCAAAAATTAAAAAAAAAAAAAATTAGCATTGCGATTTTTCAATTCTTCTGAGACAACTTCTTTTTTTTTGGCCTAAGTAATTAGCCAAATCAGAGACATGATAAGGAAAAAATTTAAATATGCATGCGAATTATAGGTGGTCTATTTTGATTGGTTACTCGAGAGGTTATATCATGTTCTACCAAGTAGTGAGCTAATCAGAGATACTTTCAGAAAGGCAGTAGTCCTCTGTGTAGTTGAAAAGCATATGTCACTTTGGTCGCCCAAAGACCTCACATATTTTGTCTTTGATTTGTGTTATTCGCGAAATATTTCATATTAGAGTGTTCTTGTCATAGTTTGCTCAATTTTCCAAAGACTTTTCTCTAAAAGTTGGTAATGAGTCTTGTTGGGAAGCTTTGAAAAAACTAGAACCTCCTTTCAATTTTTACTGATTTTAAGGATTTTATTTCTCTACTTCAAGCTAAACAAATGCAGTGTGTCTCAAAGCTGTCACATGTATTCGTTTTGCGGCTAGCGTTTGTCTCGGGGAAATCAGCAAGTGGAATTTTTTTCCCAATATTTATAACAAAAAATTACCAATCGTCACTATTAATTCATTCTTTTGAAAAATTGAAAGAGATGCACTTGGTAACAAGTGAAAATATTTCATTCTATGCAAACTGTAACAAAAATTTTAACTTTTAAGTTTCATAAGTCTTGAGAAGTCATGGTAATTTGATTTGTTCTACATTTAATTTGGAAAAAAGAACAGAAAAGAAAATTTGAAAAAGAGAAACATGCATTCCACACTGGATATCTAGTCATTTGCAAGCTTTGAGGCATACTATGTTTTTAGGATAGTTTAATAAAATGTTTTATTTCATTTACATTCAAACTTTTTTGCTTAATAGAAAATTGAGCAAAATAGAACATTCATCACATGAGTTATTCAAAATTGGGTTATAAGATTAGGGAAAATGGAAAATCATGTATTCTTTATGTTGTGGAAATTCATGCTAAAATTTCATGCTTTATGGCTTCAACATGATCATAAGCAATGTGTCGTTTTGGTCACTTGATCACATGGTCATCACATCTTTGTTTTGGTATTCTTCATAAAATATTTCAATATATACTGATATAATGGAATGTTTATCCTAAATTGGCAAATACTGGGAATATGGTGTTTCTATCCATCAAATGAAAAAAAGTGCTTTGGGTGGAGAACATGAGATCATTGGCTGGTATTCTGAAAGGGAGACTAACTTTAGTCCTGGGTTTAAACCAGGGTTAGTCCTACAAGAGGGGACCTTTTTTTCTTACAAAATACTCTAAAAGTGTGCTGTAACGGGTGAGAAAATTCCTCATGGATGGGCTGTTTCAGCCCATCCATGAGGAATTTTCTCACCCATTACATTTAACTTTCACAGTATGTTGAAAGGAAAAAAGGTCTCCTCTTGTAGGACTAACCCTGGTTTAAACCCAGGTCTAAAGTTAGTCTCCCTTTCAGAATACCAACCATAGTTAACTTTGGGATCCAACAATGTTACACAGATTCAGGTTCATCAGACATTAAAGGTGCATTTTGTGATTCTAGCACCTTCTGTTTTATTTATGGTTCGCTAGATGTTGTTTCAGTTGGTACCAATCTCGGGTTTGATGTTATGAGCAATTGCTTGTATCACTCGTTCCCATAGGCCACTCTACAGTAATTTCTGTCTGTTGCGGACAGAAAATACAAACTTGCGAATTTGTTACACATACGATTGAATGTGCAAGTAAGATTGGGTACACATGCATTCCTAAGGCTAACGGTTCAGATGATATAAAAATATCAACTTCTTTGGGATAATTAAGTTGCGGGAATGAGGCTGTAGATCACAAAATGCCCCTTTAAAGGTGCTTGTTCTGATCAATGTGTATCGTGTTCACTACTTGCTATGAGAGCTTGGCATTTGCATACACTTAACACCAAGTATCATGGGAAACATGTAGTAGAAGCGAACAATGTACATTAAGTCGCTAGTCACTACCATGCTGGGGGTCATTTTCCCCCAAATTTTTCACACACCCCCCCCTCCAGCCAGAAAACAAATGACAGATTTCTGGGTCAAAATCACCCAATTTTGGGAAAGAAAATGATTTTGGTCCAGTTTGGGTAATAAACTCCAAATTTTGACCCCCCCCCAAAAAAAAATAAAAGAAGTCTGGTGCCGCCACTTGGAATTGTGAATTTCCAAAGAACCACTGTGTAACATGGTTGAATCCTTCCAGCAACAAGAAGATAGATATCACTGATTTTAAAAAAAATCACTTGTATCTTAAATTAGGTGTAATTAATGCTGGTCTACCTCTGCCATTTTTTTGTAACAGCACACCTGAAGGATTTTTCCATATTGAATATCTGATTCCTATAAATTTGGTACCACAGGATAGCTTAGAGTTTCTTCTTTCCATTGTTATCAAAATAAGTACCAACATTCCCATTATGACATTACTATGACATCAGTGATTTGCTAAATCATAAAATCGAAAAAATCATCAAAAATCAGAATTACATGTCTGTAACAAGTACGCGTACCCTAACATACCCTGCAAATGATAAGACCAGAAGCAACCTAATAAGCACAAAATCGGATATTTTAGTCATTACTGTCCGAACGGACACACTACAACACGTAATTGAATGCCGTTTTCTTCCTTTTCTGGCAATTCTTCACTTGAAAAAAGTACCTTACGAAAATTATACAGACGTATCCGTCAAATTTTTCATGCATCCTGCAATTTCAAATATTTTAGCTCTTTTATCGGGTAAATCACTGATAGTGTCTTTAAGGAAGTAATAAAAGGTAGATATGGCTGGAAACCTTTATATTATTGCAATTTTCTCCCCCTGGCTCACAAAACATTATGGCACCTCAATGCTCTTGTATATAAAACTTGTCAATCCAAAAAACTGCTGAAAAATGGAATATTCCTACTTTTCTTTGGTGAAACATTGAATTAATGGGAACTAGACATTTTGCTGACATGTGAAATTTAATGATTATTCTGATGTAATGCTAGGAATATTGGTACTCATTTTGTATGAAATTAGAAGAGTGGCCATAGCTCGCTACAGTATTGGGACCAAAATAAATTTTTTGTGATATTCAATCTTCATACTAGTAATGTTGGTACTTCTCTCCCGAGGTGGGTACGTTCCTTTCCCCCACCATCACTTTGGATAACCCTGTACCGTACCCTATTACCCATGTGGGGTTGTTGTGTTTTTTAATGAAAAGGATAGTAAAATGTCAATTAACATTAACTCAATTTGGACCCTGAAAAATGGGTTTTAGTAGGGTGAAAAGAAAGTGGTGGTGTACCCAACCCCCCTTCGGGGTAACCGGGTTAGGATTACGATTAAGTATCATTGCATAACCCTTTTATAGCGCTGTATTTCTAGGACTCATAACTGTGTGCCACAACTACAGCAGAGCAACACTAATTTCATCATTAGTGGAATTAGAGTTCCTAATTTTAGTTTTGCTAGGGTTCAGTAACTGAAACGATGGCATTACTAAATGGCATTAAGACATCCTTTGTATTTCTTCAAAGGGGGGATCTTAAACATTTCATTTTTGCATTAAGAAAAGGCCTGTTTAATTAAAAGTGGGTGAACCCTGATTTACTCCCTGGTCCTTCAAATTCACACCTTGTCACAATTTAGATTTTGGTATATAAGACAAGCCTTTATTTTTTCGCACAACCCAGTAGATTTTAGCCTGAGGTTTATGACGTCTCGTGGATGCCCAAGGTCAGAATACCTTTCAAACACAAATTAATGAGCCTTGTGCACAAATGATCTGAATTTTATATAAATAACAATTTTAATGATTGTGTAAGTGAGTTCAAGAATGTGGTATGTCCAAAACAACTTTTAGAAAAATCACACTCAATATTTAAGATTTACATGTATATCTATTGTCCTCCAGAATGTCCACTATTGTCCACAAGAAGCGTTGCAGTTCAACGATGATATGTCCTCAGCGAAGACTCTAAAAATGACAGCGCACAAGACTTACAAGTTCATACAAAACTCCTCAGGTATTAATATTCCAGGGATCTTCTCAGTCCTGAAGGTAAGCTTGTCCAGCATTTCAAGACGACAAGGTTAATTAAGTCCCTCGACGATAATATCCACAGTATAATATCAGTTCCAAGATAATCACCAAGCGATTTCATCTGTCCACAATTTGGATCCTATTTTGATTCCAGCCTTTTCGGCTTCATCAAACGACAGTAGAATAATACAGCAACTCTGCTCACTGGAATATAAATATAAAAATCCGGGCACTGTGTGGAGCTTTCAATCTACCATTAACTATTATTGTAAATAAAACAGCTAGCTATCCATACTGTCTAGCTGATTGCAACTGCTTACGGCGAGACTTACTCAAACTCCTATATATACTGACTTAACCAAAATCCCAGTCTAAAAATAGACATTACAAATCATTCTGTAATGCATAACAGACCTTGCAAAACACAAATCAATTCACACTCTAAATTACATACCTTCATATATATAACTTGTGGGGGAATTCCCCAGCTCTTGCAATTGTTTTGATCTTTTAAAAGCATAAACAAGCTGAGCCTGTTACTAATTTTAGCATTCTTGGGGAATCCCCCCACTTCCCCTATTTGTGCAATCTAAACAGGTGCACTTAGCAAAAAACAACTCTTGGATCCCCTTCTCTTCTTTATTAAAAACAAAATACTGTCCTGTGAGAAATCTTTTTCTCAAATAAAATGGAAGAAAATAATATTTTTTGAAATTTTAATCAAAAAATGGAGGCCATATACATGAGAAATGTTTTTCTTTTGAGGGAAATGACTAAAAGAATCCAAATACTGTCCGACCACCACCATGGGCTATTGTGATACCCATGTTTCTTCTAACTAAATCCACTGTTGGGAGTAAATTAGCTCTGTTCTATTGTGGGATAAAATGCATGTTTCCATTTTAAGTTAGCTAGAGACCCAAACCAGAATGATCTCTTTAAGGTGGGGCAAAACCTTTTACGTGTATTGATGGTGTAAGGATGGTTTGAAAACTAACAAGAGCTTCTGTAATGAAAAAATTGATTCTTATATGATGCCACTGCAAAAAAGACCATTCACTATGAGCTAGTCAATTCTCAATTCCCTTGGCACAGGTTAAGTAGCTTTCATTCACCAATGTAATTTAAAAAAATCCCCCTGGTTTTGGGTATGATATATGATACCCAATCCACAAGGTACGTTCATGTGCAATGTATGTACAAGTACACCCCACTTAACTGTGTCCTTGGTGGATGAGCCATATTGTAACTCATAGGATTTTGAACAATCAAATCATTTTAAAATAGCAAAGCTGTAAGTAAATGTAAACTCTTTGATTTTCCGTCTACAGAAGCAGATCCATTGGTTAAGACTACGCGCACATCACCTTAAAAAACTGTCCCTTCTTCTCACCGACTCTTTACGCGGCTCTGCCAGGAAGCTTAAGAGGGGCAGTGTCTGGATAGGGTCAGTTTCATCCCACCAGAGAAAGGAGGTTTTTTGTTTCGTGTTTTTAGTTGTTGTTGTTTTGTTGTACTCTTAAATACTCTCCAAAGAGTGAAATGGTTAGTATGCATATAGGAAAAAACTGCAACCGTCATTTCAGAAACTTGCACTCCTCAAGTCTAAAGTATGCTACTTATACCTGATGTTTGGCTTTATTTTCATGTTAAAAAGGGGTGGAGACTTAACATTGAGGCACAGGATTTCTTATCTTTAATATCGAAAATCTTGTTATATACAGATATGACCTGTTCCAGAATTGCCTTATTTCTGGATTTTGGCATAAATAAAAAAATCCTGGAATGAAAAAAGGAAAAATAATTATTTTAATTTGAATATGTTATTTCCAAAAATTACAATTTCTGAGATCAAATTGTTAATGATAAAGTTAAATCTGCTCAAAACCCCTGCGTTTTATACCAATTTTATTTTAGAGAAGGGGTCTTTCTATCACTAAAGTCACATAAGAAAATATGTTCCCTCCCCGTATCTAAAAAACGGTCTTATAACGCTAAAGTTACCCGTCCGTTGATTTTCAGGAAATGGGAGCTACTCCTCTTGTTACTCCTCTTTTATAGTTCATATTATAAGCATTCCATGTCTTTCTGTATGTATATCAAACTTCTAAAAATTAGAATATATAATAATTGCCCCTATTGATTCTATGCCCCATCACAGACACAGGATATGGAGAAGGTAAAGTGAAGTCCAACATACGTCTATAAACAGCATGTAAATTTTTTCCGTTAAATGCTCATGGCCCAAAATTCAAACGCCAATACAGCATAAAAATGGACAGGAACACGGTGGGAAACTGGATTAGAAGGAAGGCTTTCTGTTTTAAAATTGAATTTCCAGCAAAATAGAATCATTGCTCTATTTTGTAAGTGGTGGTGGAATAGAAATGCACAGAAAAAAAATTGGGAACATTTGATAAGTATTTGATGTTTTCTCCTCACTTTTTCCCTCCGCAAGTTGTGGTTTATTAATAACACCTTGTTTTTTCTATATTTCCCATGACGACAGAGGATCAGGAGACGGGAATTGAAGGCCGCGTCTACGCCTAAACAGCAAGTTATTTTTTTTTCCCTTAGCATGTTTCATGCATCAAAGTTCAAACACAAATAAAAGCATAAAAATGGGAAGAAAAGGTGGGACTGATAAAAAGGGCAAGAAGCATTCTGCATTCTGTGTTTTAACGTTGAATTCCAGCATAAAATAGAGATCATTTGCTCTAGTTCGTAAGTTGTAGCAGGCGGGTGACACTGTGGACAAATGCCCCCGTAGATGATTTTGGATAGGATAGTGCCACAATTCCTAATTTATGCAGTATTACGTAGTGACCAGGGATGACATAGCGTAACATAGCGCCCACGTTCGACCGGCGATCGATGAGTTACTGATTTCATGCAGTGTGCCTCCACTCTCTGATCGGTAGCTATTGCGATTTATTTAGGATCCCTGGTTGTAGTGGGAAGAGAATGCCCAAAAACCAAATTGGGAACAATTTGATAAACAGATTTGATGTTTCTCCTCACTTTACCGCAAGCAAGTTGGTTTATTAGATTTGACTTTAAAGGGATGGATAGCAGCGAAAATATAAAAAAAAATCATTTAAAATTAATTATTTTTGTATTTTGTTAACTGTCATGGATATGCAAGCCCTAACCGGCAAGTGGTTTGGACTGAAATTCTGTTATTAACGGACAGGGAAGGACTTTTTATCTGATTCTGTAATTGCTATACGTGTGTATCAAAAATTCGACCTGCGATCAAAAAAGCCTTTCTCGGGAATATCCCAGATTTTATGCATGATAAGCTGCACCATGATCAATTACAGTTGACCTCAAACACAAACCTTATTGATCTTTGTTCATTATGGGCTCGTGTAAACCACAAACGGATTTAGGTACATTTTGAGAGGGGGTCATCGATGTTTGCTATTTGGCGGGGGGAGACGGTTGGCAAATTTCTGCAAATACTTCATTTTTTTTTTCACTATTTGGTGGTTTGTTTCTACACTTAAAGCAGTTATATGAAATTATACACTCTTATCCCTGATTTATAAGTTGAAACAATGCATTTCCACATTTTTTTATCTATCGCATATCGCTGCTAATCCCTTTTAAAACAAGGCAGCGTTCTCTATTTCCTCACACATCTGTACAGACAAAAAAAAATTCTCAAACTTGCCTTATCCTATCTCCCAAAGTTTAGGCTGACTGTTGAGTAAAATTGGGGGTGATGATGAACACTTTAAAGAGGGAGCTAAGATTTCTTAGCCTTAGAGGATTGCAGCGATTAATGCGAGGGAGGAGCGAGAGAATCGAAAAACTTGTGTTTTTTTTTGTTGGGATAATGCCATTTTTAACTTGTATATAAGGGATTAAGTGTGTGTAACTGCTTTAATGTAGAAACAAACCCACCAAATAGTGAAAAAAAATGAAGTATTTGCAGGGGGAAGAAAAGTTGTCTACCGTCTCCCTCAAATAGTACATTTACAGCAATGGTGTCTCAAATCCACACTAAACAAGTGGATTGTGGTTTTCACCAGGTAAATAAACCAGATCATAATGTTTGTGTTTGCGGTAAAAAATGATTGATCATGGATGACACAATCAACGCCTAAAATCTGGGATATTCACGGGGGGAAAGGCTTTTTTGATATCAAGTCGAATTTTGATACGCCATATAGAAACTAATAACAAATAAAGAAAAAGTACTGCATGCCTTTAAAGCAATATTAGCACATTTTTTGAAGAAGCGCCCCAATTTTCCAAATTGATATTTTGCACAGCTATGTTTGGTAAATTGTCTAGAAAACTACACCTGCGAACGAGAATGCTCAAAAATGTGTATTTATCGTAAATGAGCGATTTTGTAATTAGAATTGGGGTCCTAGATCGTACTTAACGGCAGAGCTGGAAATGCTAAGTTTATGTCCATCCCTGATGAAATAGTGCCACCTCAAGAAAATGACCTCTAACTTGACTTGCCTGAACCAATAAAACAACTAATAGATGAGCGTAGATACGTACATGGCGTTATTTCCCGGCTATTTCATATTGGAAGGCAGTTTCCAGCAGCCGTTGAATTATTGTCGGGGATCCCGATATTATTCTAGTTACAAAATTCCTTCGTTTGCGACACATAGACATTATAGAGCTTAACCATTCACAGGTATAGTTTACTAGCCAGTTACCAATGCAACCGTGTAAAAATCTCAATTTTTTAAAAAAAATTGGGGGCGCTCTTCAAAAATATGTGCTAATATTGCTTTAATACACGGATTCCAAGCCAACCATTTGCAGGTTATGTTCATATTTCCATGCCAGTAACAGAAATACAAAAATATGAATTTTGACTGATTTTTTTGATGTTTCGGATTAGCAAATCACTGCTTGTCCCTTTAAATACCCTTAAAAATACAAATTTCACCATATCTTTCTGTACATTTTAAACAATTGGCAAGTTGCATATTTAAAACGTTACCCTATTGGTTATTCCCAAATACTGTTATGCTACAGACACAACCTCATAAGAAGGTAAGTGAAGGCCAATGATACGCCTATAAACAACAAATGGATTTCCTCAAAGTCAAATATCAAATAAAGCATAAAGCGGGAAGGAACAGTGGGAATTGGATAAGGAAGGAAAACATTCGGTTTTAAATAAAACTTAAGCATAAAATAGAGATCATCTGTTTTTGTTGTGGGCCGCCAGCTATAGCTGGAGGACCACTTAGCAATCCGTTGTGCATGTGTATGTGAGGGTGGATGTGTGTGTGTGTGTGTGGATGTGTGTGTCACTAAAATTGCATTAATTTTTTTTTTCAAATTGACCTCAATTGAAAAGTAGAAGTTCAATTGGAACCAAACTTGTGTCATAGGTGCACCATGGGATCCCTTATATGTTGATAAGGTCAAAGGTCATGTGCCGAGGTCAAAGGTCATGTGAGGTCAATTTAAAAAACAGGCTAAAAATGCAAAATTGACCTCAATTGAAAAGTTGAGGTTCAATTGGATCCAAACTTGTGTTATAGGTGCACCAAGGGATCCCTCATATGTTGATGAGGTCAAAGGTCATATGCCAAGGTCAAAGATCATGGAGCGGCCCACATCTTATATTCTTTGAATATAGCGAGCGCGAAAGCCGAGAACCACAAAATTCTAGTTTTATCTGTAAGTGGTAGTGGGTAGAGAATGCACAGAAAACAAACTGGAAACAATTTGATTACCTATTATTTCTATTATGTTTCTCCTCACTCTCTCTTGCTCTCAAGTTAGTTAGTTTCTTAGGGATCTGACTTAACTTTCAAGCATGTTTTTTGTTGTGATTGATTCGGTAGTAGCATCCTTCCGTTACCACGCTCATTAATAGGCAAGATTCACTAACAAAAAGTGTTTTGTTGAAGAAAAAAACCAGCTGAAATTGTGTGAACTAGAAGCATGCATAGAATTATGGAGTATATTTGACATTGTAATAATTTTGTACTGGTTAAAAAAGTTGAAAAACAGAGTGTCCTCCATTACCTTCCAATTGCCCTTAACCAAATAGGCCATGGGATCAAAGGAAATATTGTTGATTTTGATCACATACATCAGCGAAGTAAAAACTTTTAATTGGGTATGTCAATCGTAAAGGTTGCACATTTTCTTCAAATTAATAAAATGTCTTTAAAATTTCTTTCCCTGAATATCAATGACCAGTGGGTGTTCATCATACTACATTGACTCATGCAAAGGACAAAGCACTTCAGATTCTTTTGTTTTAATCCAGAAGTTCAGAGCTATTGAAAAGAATAAAGGTGTTATCACCACCCCAATTTAGATTGAGCTGTCTTCGTTTACAAATAAATAAACCTTGAGCTTCTACTATAAGTTCAATTAACTTTGTATATTTGATCATTTATTGGAAAATGTAATGAAGATGAATAAAATCCATGAAAGAAATATTGTTTGGAAAGATGTGACCTAACATCTTTGTAAATTATTGCTGAACTGCATTTCTATTCAATTCACCGTGTTTTAGAACAAAACAAAAGAAAAGGCTATCCAATGACCTATAAATGCAAGACGTAATATGGTACCGTGCATTGCTGAGATTACTATAAAACTGCTTTTTAAATCTCATCCGTGATCGGCACCAGTTTACATGTATGTCATATCTGTCGGAGTGTACCAATGGTTTCCAATTTCTTCTAAAACTGTGTAAATTTAATAGAAATGGGTTACACAACAAGTTAAGGTTTATGGTCCTGCACAAAAATGTCAGGTCACATTCTGCTAAACAACTTTGTTTTTGAATGATGAAATATACTATTAAAGTTAATTGAGCACACAGTAGAAGCTCAAGGTTTATTTATTTGTGAACGAGGATAGGTATTTTGTGTTTACATCATAAAAATATAGCTCAATCTAAATGGGGATCGTGATAACACTTGGAACATTTGCAACTGCATGAGCAGTAGCAATGGTTCTGCACATCTTGATAGAAAGGAATCGGCAGTGCTATGTCCTCAGCATACCAGGCAGTTTATTGAATATCAACAGTGTCAATATTTGCTGGAGTCAATGTAGTACCGGGTGTAGTACTTATGATGTACATCCCCTGGTCACTAATATTCAGGGAAGGCAATTGAGATGATATTTTATTCATTTTGAAGAAAAAGTGCAACTTTTAGATTTGAAAAGTAGTATATCTACTATTGATCTAGATGCAGAAATCAGTTACTTCACCAATATGCATAAGGCCAAAAAAAAAATTGTTTGATTGTCCTCGTCCGCCCGACCGTATACCATCGTCCCGACCGTTTTACTTTTTTTTTTTGGAAAAAGTTTTTTTTTTCAATTCTTGAAGGAAAACAAAAAAAAATCAAAAGAAATTGAAATTAAATCACAAAAATGGATCCACAATGCACCAAAATCTGCCGAAATAAATCTAATAATACCCTAGTATGTCTCTAGAAGTGTAGTTATTTGCCAGTTCGTCGTCCTTCAAGCACAATTTGCAATATTTTCTCGCTAGCGGTATGCCCCAAGACCACCAGCCACAGTGTATGACGGTTAGGGCTGTGACCTAACGGGTAATGACGTTCCCGGGTACTCGTTATGATTTCGGGCGAGTACCCGGGTACCCGAAACTCCTGAGTGCAAAATTCGGCACCAAGTTTAGAAGCAAAAAAATCTCCCTGACAATACATACCTTCAAATATTTCCATGTTTTTGAAGTTAACAGCAATGAAAACACACCTGTTCTATGTAATTCATAAGAAGAACTCTTTATTTACTACAAATCGTGTACTTTTATTTAAACTTTATTTCATCCTAAACGCCATTCACAACGTAAAAACCGATCGTGGAACACACCGGTCAGCTGAACAAATCGGCTGAGATTGACGTAAACACATCCCGTAGTACAGCTATTACCACTTAACGAGCCGACCTAAACAATCACGCGGTGAATGGAATTTTCCATCAAGGGAGTGTGGAGGCATCAAGAAATATGCAATGTGCTGTAGCCTAGGTAATGTTGTATTGCGATTTGCGGTTAATACAGCGACAACAACTTTCCATCAAGCGATAAATATCAACGTTTGCATCAAATCTGGGTATACATTAATGGATATATGTTTTCATTCAGGATGTAATATTGTTCGTGAGACTCGTGAGTAGTAAAAGAAATGTAAAATTTTAAACTTATATTTTTTTAAAGTAACGTTCGGGAAACCTGCTTGATAAATTCTGTCCCGGGTAAGATGTAAACGGGCGGGTACCCGGGTACCCGGGAATATGTCACAGCCCTAATGACGGTCTGCATTGATCTGTACTACGGTCTGTGAACAGCCTATGGTGGCATGCAGGTTCCACACGCTGTATAATTTTGTAAGGAACTGCTAAATTCTAGCGAGTAAGATTGCACTTTTGTTATCAAAATTGAATTTAAAACTTGCTGTTCAGCACCGATGGGGTTGTTTCTCTAGCTATTTTGATGGCTACAAACTCTAATTTTGTGTTTTGAGAGATTTCTCTGCCCGTTTGCATGCTTCGCAACGGTGCAGAATTTGGTTACTTATCGGTGCTTCTCTGGCATTTTTGTGCCATTGGATTTATTTGAATTTTGATTTCGTTTCTTCCGAGTGCGATTCTAATAAGTACAATTTTATTAAGAATGAAATCATAATAAAAAATCTGATAAGTTTGATTTTCTTATCCAAAGTCACTTCCCATATGGGTATGGCCTGGGTGGGGAGGGGTGATCTTACTCAGTAGGCCCTACCATGATAAGTCTAGCACACACTCTGGGCCCCAAGATGATAGTTAATGAATTGGGTCTTACAACGTAATAAAGACTTGGAGGCTTTGTTCCACGCGGTGTAGACAAGTGAGCAAGAGTACAGATCTCGTAAAAAAGGGGGGGGGGGTCGATGATGCGATGTGCAAGAACGCACTCACACAGCATTGTGTGTTGAAAATGTTGTATCGAAACATGACACATTGAAAATATGTTGTTTTATTTATTATACCTCAGTTTGAATGTGATGCAATATCGTATTACAATCCGACCGACCGACCCATTCTGTCAGAGGCATCTATGGACAATCAAACAATTTTTTTTGGCCTAACCAATATCCTTATCCAAGCATCTTTTCCCCTTTATCCCATGGGCTTAAAGGAAACAAAAAAATACTTCATGGAATGTAATTTCGTTTGGAAATCTAGTGAAAATAATAGGCTGCATTATTAACGGAAGTGGTCGGTGGAGTTGGGACAAATCAGCAGCTTAAATAGATCTTGTTATAAATCATAAGTCTCCAGGGGTCCATTCATGAATTCAGTTTGTATAAATCGACGTATATCCTAGGTCATGCCTAAGTGGACCCATTATATCCATAGCCACAGTGCAACTAGTATAAAAGGTCTATTATGTAGTACATACGCATGAGTTGTAATAGTAGGATTTTTTATTCGCTGTCAGCTCATAGAAAGTTTTTTGGTGCTTGTCCATGAATCCCCTGTCCTTTCTGAGAGGTTGTATACCTTTAAACCCAAAATCAATACAATAGAAATCCATTGCGACAATACCGGATCAGATTATTAAGGCCATGGTTAAAAAAAGTCCCTTTTCTCAAGAACCAAATATTACAAGGCAAATTGTATTGACTAAATTCACAACCCAAACTGACTAAATTCTGAAAGTCATTCAACATAAGAATGATACAATAACTCATTAAAAATTTTTTTTTACTCACCAAAGTTCTTTTACGATCACTATAACGTTAGAAAACCTGATACATTTACATTTAATCGTCTTGTTCTAGAAAAAATAAGCTTGGTCCAATCATTTATTTAAGTACTTTGGTGTTTTGTTCACTCATAACAAACTACAATATTTATGTGGCCTAATCCTCCTCTTCACCCAGCCTTGATGTTCATGACACTTTATCCGTTCTATGATGACTCGCAAACCAGACTCGATAGCGTGTCTCAATTTTACAACATCTATTCAATTGAAATTCGGTTCCTAATTGTCAGTCCTTTTTTTACCCTTTCGCTACAAAATAGTTTACATTAAAAAAATGGTTAAAGCAGTTCTTATTCATAGTTGTGAAAAAGTTTGGAGTGCGCGTTGCGTAGTCTCTTAATACAGCTTTTTAGTTTTGATCTCAACACATCCCCTCCAAATGAGTTTGTACCATTGACAGTATGCGTTTACTGACAGGAATAAAAAATCAGACTATAGTATACACATTACAAGTTACAGGTATGAGTTTTGTGAACAGACCCAGGACAATAGCACATTACTTTTGCTTGGGCAGTAATCAGAGGGTGTTTTGAATCAATCCCATGATGCATTGCAATGTGCCTATACCATACTGTACAAAAAACATGTCAGTACTTAGGGATAAAAAGTGTTTCAAAAGTTCAAGAACCACAAGACATTTCATAATCATGCAAAAAATTCCCTAAGTACTAATGCTTTGTGGGCTAAAATGAGCGTTAAAATCAGGGTTTTTATGTGTTAAGAATAGGATTTTTATGTGATCACATGACCCTATTGAGATGAAATTTCCCAAAACTGGTGCATTGTGGGATTGACTCAAAACACCCTCTGGGCAGTAATATTGGATGGCTTGAAGTTGATGATAACAAAATATTATCACCCTAAAATGGGATTAAAAAATCACTTGGACAGGAGATGCGCACACCTCACGTAAGCGTATCAAGCTACGCGGAGGTTTGGCGCATACTTTGACCAATTACGCATCACAAAACAAGGTGCGATGTTCCTCCAGGCTCATGCAGTCCACGCGCGCTTGTGTTCGATTCTGTCCAGCAATATTAATAAGACTAAATAATATTGAGTGAATCTCTAACCAATAATGCATATAAGCATTGCACTTATATCATACACTTGCAAACTAATTTTATGTTGATGTCTACTCTAAAATACCTATCCTATATTACATATATTTAAAGGCACTCTCGGTGATTTGCTGAATCGGAAAATTGAAAAAAATCATCAAAAATCAGATTTTTGCATATTTACAACATGGATAGGTATCCCAACATACCCGGAACATACCCTACAAGTGGCAAGATAAAAGGCAACCTAATAAGGACAAAATCGGATATTTTAGTCATTACTGTCCGTACGGACACTTATTATTACACGTAATTGAATGGAGATTCATATCGTTGAACATTGCTGTTTTCTTCCTTTTTTCATTTGAAAAATATAACTTACGGAATTCTACAGACTTATCCTACACTTTTAAGCTATTTCTGCCAATTTCAAATAGTTTGACTCTTTTGGTCAGATCACTGATAGTGTCTTTAACATAAAATTTGCTATTTTAGGCAATCTTGTATTTTTCATGAATGTTGTAAAGTACGTCATTTTCCCATAGAGTTTGTACAGTAACAGTTTTGCAAGATCCACTATGAAATTGTTTATTTTCAGCACATAAAGGGTTAACTGCTTTTAATGTTACTACTAAGCATTTACTTACATGTATGTGTGCACATATAATAGCAAAAAATTAACTGACTTCCACCTTAGTGCCCAAAGTGGGTTCCGCGGCCACCAATTAACTCATTAACAGTAAGGTCGATTTAATTTTCTTGGTATGAAAGAAGGTAGAAACGTCCGAAAAAAATCGCAATAAAAAAAAATTCATCGTAAATCAGATATCGAAGAAAAAAATGGGGGTCCATAGGAAGCCCATTGATCACTTAAGTGTCAAGCAATTTAGAATCATACCCATGCCCTCTGCGGTATGGCCATATTCTTACTCAATGGCATTATGGCAAAAATGACTTTTTTGGTTATTTTCATTAGGGCTGGGTTTCTTTGTATTCTATTAAAAACCTATATCAACATGAAATGACAAAATTGTTTAACTCTGGGCCAAGAAAAAAAAGTGTGCGCGCCCATTGTGCATGTCCTTTTAAATTTGTGGTGGAGTCGGATTTGAGCAGAAAATCCGTCTTATTACTCTTTTCACAGGTATTTGTAATGCTTTGATGTTTACTTATATGTAAATGAGCTCTAGATAGCTGATTTTCAAAAGTTGGATGAAAATTGGACATTGAATTTTCTTAAAACTGACGTTTTAGGTCAAAATTTAGCGTGAGGGCGCTTTTCGCAATTTTTCGCTTATGCTTTCTCATTGCTGTTTTGAGTTTACAGCCATGAAGGTAATCACACATTTGCCCAGCTCCAAGAAATTGAGGACTGTATTTACATTAGTGTCTGCAGTGCTTCATTTTACAAAACTTTCAGTGAATGCTCCCATTCAATTCTACACAAAGAAAGTGGCAGACCCCTGTACTTTTGAATAGGAGCATGTGAGCTCAGGAACATTCAAATGAGTGCTACAGGCAAACTAAATGACATAGAATGATCAGATTTCTTGAGCAGGTCAAGTTTGTGATCATCTTTATAGCTGCAAACTCAAAAAAAGCGAAAGAAAAAGTGTTGGTGGAAAATTGTGAACAGCGCCCTCCTGCAATAATTCGGACCTAGAACGTCAATTTTAAGAAACGCAATGTCCAATTTTCATGCAACTTTCAAAATCGGCTATCTTGAGCTCATATACATATAATTAGACATCAAAAGCATTACAAAATACCTGTGAAAAGAGTAATTAGAGGGATTTTCTGCTCAAATCCACTCCCACCACAAAATTAAAGGACATGACACAAGAGGGCGCTTGCACACTTTTTTCCCGCCCAAGGCAAAAAATGTTGTCATTTCACGTTGAGATAGGTATAATAGAGACAGAGCAAAATCAGCCTACTGAAAAGCAAAAAATGACCCATTATAGCCCACTCCTAATGGTAGGCCAATTAACGCAGCTATTCTTGTGTCTACCATGACATCTATTGCACAGTGCTCACTGAGCCATTTCAAATGAAGTAGCTGCAGGAGAGATCTCCCCAAGTACACCAGTCAATAGGTGTACTATGACTTATCTCCTCTACAATAGTTATCCTAATGGATGTTCTATAGTAGGTGGAGAGAAGGTAGTTATGGTGTGGATGATTCCAGAGTAGACACATAGCTTCTTTGTATCTAACTTGCAGCTATTACACAGCAATCTGGTTACTGTAAGTGGGGATATTTTTGCGAGGGTTTAATTTTCACGAATTTTGCAAATAAATAATTCAACTGCAAAATAACACTGTGAAAATGTTTAAAACATACATTGAAAGTAAGCATTGTGATGGTCAATCCACAGCTGTTTGACCCCGTGTAAATTGTCTCTTTTATTTTTAGAGCATTTCTATGCAGTTGCGACACCATTTTGAAAACTGATATAAGTAGGGACTTGCAAGAGCTATTTCCTCTACAAAAATCAGAAAAATCCATTGCGGGAATCTTGCTATATAGGCTTACAAAGGTCAGGATTAGTATGTTATAGCGCCCTCTATGTGTCCATTTCCCATAGAGAGACGTGTTAAACTATATTTTTAAGAAAAATCATATTTGCCTGCAATGAAATTTTGTAAAATTTATACAGGATGAAGTCAGTGGTATAAATAATCCAAATTATCAAAAGTGTGTCGCCGTTGATATTTTTATTTTTATTCTGGTTTTGTCATAATAAGTGAGACTCAAACAGCTGTGAATCGCAAATTTAGCACAACACAAAAATGTCCTTGTTGTCTCTATTCGTGAAAAATTCTGCTCGCGAAAATATCCCCGTTTACAGTAGTAGACAAATTGAGGGCGATAAATACTTGTTCTCTCTTTAGCATTGTTAAATAATTTTTGAGGAAAATTTTAATGAAATTTGAATTCAGCATATCAGACCCCAACATAGCTCATTGCATATTTGAAATGGAAATATATGCCCAAAATATTGGGGGGGGGGAATGACCTCAGGAAAGAATATTATGTGCTGAGAGCGGAGGTAACCACACAGCTATTCTGTGACAGTGCAGACAACAGCTGAGTGTACACTACAGTGTTGTCAAAATCCTTGGACACGTAGCTTTGTGTGCTCTCTTTCCCACCAATTTACGACGCACCGTTAGATTGCATGTAAGCGTTTAGTTCACTCAAAGAGATATGCACACATATGTCATGTCCAAGGGATTATGACAAAACACCGTAGTTGGCCCGCATGTGTAGTGCACGTCTAATCGGGAAGCAGCTTTGCAGCTATTTACCATGACTGAGAATCTGGTCTTGTACTTTGCTTGCATGGGAATTAGCTCAAAGTGATTAAAGGAAATGTGTCATGATTCTGAATATTTGGAAAATTTGGTATGGATGGAAAGCTTAAGTAACGTAGATTACATATAAATCAAAATAAGTTGAAAATTGTCCACATTTGTGAGTATTGTTGCCCTTTTAATTTCCGGACAATAGCTTACTCGAAAACGATTCCGACAAATCTACATCGCAGGCAAATGGTGACGTCAAAGTGATGACCATCCATAATTTACGTCGTTGTGACCATCCTATCGCAGTGTTGCCACTTCAATAATAATTAAACACAACGAAATGAAACAAAATATGCTTCTGTAAACTTTTTTCTAAATTTTATGAGTACTTCATTAATCCATCAATATTACAGTGTCAGCAATAACAATTCGAGTCAACACGATGTTTTGGTCATCACTTTGACGTCACGAGTTGGGCGCTTTATCAATGAAGCCGTGGCGAAAAATCCGCTGTTTTCTTCGTATTCAAAAAAGCAAAAATTAAAATGCCTCTATTTTGTTCATTTTACATCAAATTGTATATTTTTTCGGAATTTGTGATGTATGGACATATATTTTATGAATGTAAGTCCAATACACAAACTGAGCTGACAAAAAATCTTGCCATATTTCCTTTAAACAGTTATTAATCTAATGGGACTTTCTGCATAATGATTTTTTTGGTGAAATTTAAGTCTTCAAAGGCTTCCTATCAGGTGTAAGACATAATATGATTTAACCTATCTCTCGTTTTTGTTTTAATGGAATTATTAGGAAGACGACATAGACATAGCTGCCCACTCGCTTCAACCAGTTTGATGAAGATGAATTCCTCCGAGTGGTTTTGGATGCTACTTGGACTCATAGGAGCAGGAAGTAAGGAGCCATGGACCAGGTTTGCCATAGTCTTTGCTAGAGTTATTGGGGTAAGTGGATCCCCCATACACATTTTGTTTCTGCTTAATTAGGAAATAATCAGTGCTGTTTTTTGCTGGAATCCTGATTTTTTTGTGTCCGTCTTCTTGCAGATCGACACAGGGGTTACTTTGGTAGCCTGTGTGTGTCGACTGTGTATTTAAGAGTAGGAAAAATGTTATCGTGCACTTACTAGACTCATGCTCTTGTAGGCATTGAGTGATTAAACTTCATACTTGTCAACAGACCTCTAATGACATAGAACATTTGAGAACCCCTTTTTTTTGTGTCCCTGCCTTAAGCAGGAAGACACATAGGGATCATTTTGTCCACTGTTGTATGTTTGTTGAAATGGTTACAGTTGCCTGGATATCCACATACTGTGATGGATTTTAACAAAATTGAGTCATAAATGCAACATGGGATCCTCATTTGTTGAGTAGGTCAAAGGGTCACATACCAAGGTCAAAGGTCATGTGAGGTAAAATTTGTAAGATAAGGGCTGAAAATGTAAATTGACCTCAACCGTGTTATGGAGAATTTGTGGAGATGTGTCAATTTGTGTGGGTGCTTTAAAGAAGGGTGTGGTACAGCATGTGATGAAGTGTTGGGGAAACGAAAGTAGAGAGACAGAGAGATACAGTGTGGTGGAATGCAGAGGTGAAGGATGCGATAGTGAGAAAGAAGGGATGCAATTTAAGGGCAGTGTGACCTTGAGTTTCCGAGTATCTATTTTTGTTTGTAACTTTGCAAATATTGATTATTGTATGTAAAAGTTATACATTTCTAGAAAGAACATTGGACGATGAACCCCTATGATGGCAGCAGATTAATGTAAAACTTTCCGTATTTGGAGAAAAATACTAAAAAAACACGATTTTTGCCCCAAAATTTTCAGACTGCATAACAAAACAATTTGAATTTGTCATGATTTCTTATGTTATTTTTTAGAAAACAGAACAAAATTTGTCGAGGACCGTTTTTTTCATTTTTGAAAAATAGAGCTTACTTTTTTCGAAATATAAGGAAAATTCAAAAAAGTGGTGCTTTTACTGTCTTTTTCCAAAATTTGAGTATATATTGGAGAATATCTTTAGTTAGAAAGCGAAAATGAACATTGAGAACCCGTCCTGGAGAAATCCATTGCTATCGTAGGAAAGTAAACCTTACCTTTTACTTCGGTATTTTTGGAGTTATCTTGTCTGAAAATTTTCCAAGTTTGTTGCTAAATTGAACAATTGATAAAATCCATGGTGTTAGTAAAAAAGTGACTGTTAACCTCCTATCAAGCTGTCTCTTCTCAAATACTTTATCTTTCACTTCAAAATTGAGTCTGTTGTGCAAGTGAATCAAAATACCTCTTTATATGGCCATATTGATCACACTGATGTTGGTCTCAATCCAGAAATTAGAAGAAAGTGAAATTTCATCTTGTCTAAATTTCACTTGTTTACTTTTCAAATATATATTTTTTGTTTTTTCCAAGGATTCGTTTCGCTGCAACAGTACGATTAAAACACTCGCACGCTTCATATACGCAGCAAAAAATTCACCCGGCCCGCGAGGTGCGCCTTGCGCCGACGGCGTGAATGTGCTTAAATCCCGCCGTTTAGACCACGCGGTTTTGTGGACTTTAAATGGTCAAATAGCTGTTGTTAATCGGCCAAACTACAGCTCAAGATTATCTGCAGGGGATAAAACCTTTGTTGGTAACTAAAGAACAACATCTTGATGTTTAAAATGGTGCGCAAAAATCATATTTTTGTAACAAAACAAAGCACCATGGTTGACACTACCCTTAAGGATATGAAGAAAAAATGGTTCGGACGAGCATAAGGATGTATTAGCTAAAGAAGTGAGCAAAGAAAGTGGTTGCGAAAGGCTATGAAGGAGATGGAGGAGTGAGTTGGATGATTTAAAAACAATTATACTAGATAGTGAAGGCAAATACAAACGAACTGAATATGTTCGAGGGGAAGATGTATGAAGAGGAATTGATGGAACGTTGATTTCAAGTGAGAGATTAGAGGTAGAGTCTGGAAATATCATATGGAGAGAACATGAATGAGGAGAATGAGTGGGATCAGAAGGTAAAGGCTGATGTGGTGAAAGGGCCAGTTGAGGGGTCACCCGCGAAGAGTGGTGACGGCAATCAAGAAATGAATAAAAGGGGAAAGGCGCTGGACCTCATAGGTGATTCCTGAGATATTAGGTGTGATGGATAGATAGGGGATTGGTGTGATGTTGGAGTTGTGTCAGAGAGTGTTAGATGAAGTCGGGGATTCCAGAGGAGGGGCATGAGTGTGGTAGTGTTCCAATTTTTAAGGGGAAAGGGGATGCAATTAAGTTGTGGTGCATATAGGGGTGTATTGTTAGAGCCCCAATGAAATTGTGAGAGCATTCTAGAGAATAGGATTCTGAAGAAATTGTAAGTCTAAATTAGATGCACTTTGGGGTTATGCAGGGAGGGAACGAGCGATTTCAGTGTTTATTTGCGGAGGGTTTGCAAGATAAATACCAAGTCTAAAGGGAAAAAGCTGTATATGTGTTTTGTAGACTTGGAGAAGGTATTTGATAGGGTACCGAGGAAAGTGATGGAGCGGGCGATGAGGAAGAGAGAGATACCAGAAGTAGTGGTTAGAGCAGTGATGAGTTTGTATGAAGGAGCAAAGATAAGAGTTAGAGTGGGGTCTGATTTGTCTGAGGAGTTTGAGGTGAAGGTGGGTGTGCATCAAGGTTCTGTACTTTCGCCATTGATTTTTGCAATTGTGATTGATGTAGTGAAAGAGAGTGTAAAAGGTTTGATGAGCGAGATGTCATATGCTGATGACTTGGTTTTAATGTGCGAGACAATGGATGGATTGAGGGAGAAGTTTTGGAAATGGAAGGCAGCTTTTGAGAGTAAGGGTCTTAAGGTAAACCTTGGGAAGACAAATGTGCTGGTGAGCGGGGTGGAGAGGGAGGTGGTAGTGAGTAAGGTAGACCCATGTGGCATGTGTGGGAAGAGCTAGGGTAAAAGCAAATTCAGTGTGGTGTGAGAAATGTGGGAAATGGATCCATGGGAGATGCACAAAGATAGAGAGAGTGACCCCAAGCTTGGCAAGAGATTTTATGTCGTCGCCCGCATCACATACTGTCGTATTTCACATTTTTGAGGTTTTTGCGAAATCCCGCCTACTTACATAGTTCATCGAGTTCTTCCCATCCACAAAGTTCCAAAATGTGAGGATGCCTAATTAATTAGTTTATAATTACAGATTTTTGTCATTTTCCTCAAAATCATCATATCCGTATTTCACATACTGTCGTATGTTAAAATCGCCATTCATTTACACGTGTTTGATATAGCGTTGTATTTTGCGGATCCCAAAATAAACGATTTCACGTACAGATCTATTTTGACGTATTTTCATCATTATTTCGTAAACAAGCTTTTCACATAGTGATCTATTTTACGTACATTGAAAAACAACGGTGTAATATGCGTCGTATTTTGCAATATATATTATTTGTGATTTCACATACAGACTTATAACTTTGTAGCCTAATTAAGATGATATAATTGCAGTTTTAAGTTGGATTTATGGTATATATTAGACTTTAAAATGTTTTCTTCAAAACAGTAAAGTGTAGATGTTACTTTTATGCTTCCTTCTACCGTATAGACATGAAATGTCACGGTAGATTATGAATTGCGTTTTTCTCGGAAAACGTGTTTTGTAAAATACGACAGTATGTGATGTGGGCAACGATGTGCGGAAGATGCAAGAAGGGAGCTGGAGGGATGGTGGAACAGGAGGAAAGATTGTGTGATGAGGTGGAGTCTGTGAAGGAGTTCACATACCTTGGGGACAAGGTTAGTGGGGGTGGTGGATGTGAGGTGGCTGTGACAGCTAGAGTGAGGTATGGGTGGGTGAAGTTTAGGGAATGTGGGGAGTGGGTTGCAAAGGGAAAAAGATACCTTGAGATGACAGGAGTGTTTATCTATTTTGTTGTGCGGATCATTGATGCTGTATGGAAGTGAGACGTGGTGTCTGCGCGAAAATGTAGATGGGGATTCTGAGGAGGGACAGAGAGAGCAATTATAAGGAGCTATGTGTGGGGTGGGGTGAATATGGATATGGATTGAAGATTGAGGACTTGATGCGATGTGGGTTTGGAAGAGGCGAGGATCCGCGTGGCGAAGGCGCATAGTGTACGTTGGTATGGGCATGTGTTGAGGAAGGATGACGAGCATGACTTAAGAAGGGCTTTTGAGTTCGAGGCACCGCCAAGCACCGGGGAAGTTTATTTACAGAGAACAATTAGAAAAAGCTAAACAACAAAAACATGTTTGCTACTCTGAATAAGCTCTGAACCCAAAACCAAACAACTTCCTAACTGTAAATCAGCTACTGAACTAAGTAGTCATTTGCCAGGGTTTTCAGCGAAAGTATACAAATCAGACGGGACCTTGATAATTATCCAGGTCTAACTGGCTGATGATACAGTGGGGCAAAGCTGGATGAGACTGTTCCAAGGCATGAGTTTAATCCAGTCACTGTGAAAGTGTAACAAGTGATTATGTCAACGCCATCAAAATCATGTTCCTTAGGACACCATCCATGGTGTTACTTAAGGAGCGAATGTTCAATTTGGGGTCATTAACACTGATCATTAATAAGTCTATCCGCACTGGTGTTTTCCCTACTAAGCTCCGGGAAGCTGCTGTGACACCCATTCTCCAAAAAAGCCTTCCCTAGACAAAGAGGTGCCCAAAATTATTGCCCTGTGTCAAATATTAACTGCGTGTCTAAGTTCATGGATGAAAATAGTGAGTGGACCAGATAAAGGATCCATCTTTGTCTCACATGACTTAAATGAGAAGTTTCAGTCAGCTTACAAAGAAAGACCAGCACTGATGAAAACGGAACTCTGGCGTGCAAGACCGATGTCTTCAATGCAATTCACAACAGTAAGGCAGTTGCTATGCTGCTGCTGATCTTTCTGCAGCTTTGATACTGGTGATCATGCCATTCTTTTGGAAGGTACGTGCTTACTTTCAAATTCAAGGTTACTGCCTTACAGTGGATTAGGTTCTTACATGCAGAACCGCTCTTTGTGGGCGCATTGGGGGGAGGATTGCACATTTCAAAACAAGCATCATCTCCTCGGTCTTCCTCAGGGTTTCGGTGGTCGGGCCTCTCTTTTTCATAATGTTAACTACTGTATCCCATCAATCATCCGGAAGCCACAATATTGCTTACCACATGTATGCTGATGATGTTACAGCTCTATTTGACATTTGATCCTGATTGATGGTGATGCCAAACAGTGTCAAAAGACCTCTCGTTGTATGATGAAATTGAAATCAGTGAGGGGATGCACGCATGCTAACAAACTCAAATTGAATGATGAAAAGGACAGAATTTTTCATCGCATGTTCATCCTATTACACAAGGCGCCTCAAAGATATTACCATCAGGGTCGGGACAGTGGATGTTCCCAGTCCTCGGCAATTAGAAACCTTGGTGTAGTGTTTGATCAGACATGTCTAGGATCTGAACTTGTAAAGGTCATCATTAAGTATGTTAACTTCCACCTTCGCACTATTTACCGGATCCGCCGCCTTATCACATTGAGATTGTTCATCATTCGTCCGTTCACTGATTTATCTCGCATTGACTATGCCAATCACTTTTGTATGGAATGTCGGCCGGAGATCGGAGTAAACTTCAGATTGTGCAGAATAGAGCAGCCAGGCTGTTGTTCAGATCTGATAGAAGGACAACAGCCACACCACTCCTTAAAGAGCTCATTGGCTACCAATTAGTGAGCGCGTTGGTCTTTAGCTTATGCTTCTTACAAGGGCATTTCCGGCAATTGCATCTTACTTGTCCGAATACCTCTCTTTGTATATTCATGGCAGGCCAGCAGGATTGCGTTTGCCGATGACAGACGTCCTCATGTTTCCGCCCCAAAAAGGTCAGTGGGTGAAAAGGCTTTCAGCAATGCGTCCCCTAGCCTATGGAACTCTTGCCTTCTCGCGCACTCAAGTCTCCATTGTACTTTTAAGAAAGCTCTAAAATTTCACTATTTCCTACAGAGTGATTGGTGATAATGTGTTTTTTTTATTGCCTCACAGATATTTAATTATGCACTGGTTTTTTTTAATTTTATAGTTGATGTTGTTAAGTTACTTATCTCATAGTAATTACAAACAGGTATTGTAAAAGATGACCCATGTTTTAGGCTAAATATATTACTCTCTATTTGGTAAGCGCTTTGGACCTTGTTTGATGAGGCGCTATATCAAATGACGTTTGTAGTGATTGTATGAGTCCAAAGAAGAATGGAAGCAGGAAGAAGGAAGGAAGTGGAGGAATGAGAGTCGGAGGGTTGCGGTTGAGGATGGAGGATGCATTGAATCCGATGAAGTGGAAGGAAGGAGTAAGGGCGGTTGCTGCCAGTGTGAGGTGAATCCGGCCACCCCTGTTAACGGAGACAAAACCGGATTTAAAACTTTGGTTTTACTACTACTACTACTACTACATGCAAACTCTCATTTGTTTATGAGGTAAAAGGTCACATATCAAGGTCAAAGTTCATATGAGCCCTATCATTTACAAACTGCGATGGCAGGTGACACAAGAGGTCTGAGGACCAATGTAATTTTTAAAAATTATGCCTTTCTATGACCAACTTTGGGAATCAGATAATATTTTAAAATGAGTCCAAACAAGCCCAGTAATAGATCAGTGGAAAGCCATCTCAAAACCCACTGACTTGTGTTATAACCACTGACTTGGGTGTTATAACCACTGACTTGGGTGTTATTATCACTGACTTGGGTGTTATAACCACTGACTTAGGTGTTATAACCACTGACTTGGGTGTTATAACCACTGACTTGGGTAATATAACCACTGACTTGGGTGTTATAACCACTGACTTGGGTGTTATAACCACTGACTTGGGTATTATAACCACTGACTTGGGAATTATAACCACTGACTTGGGTGTTATAACCACATTAAGGTTTACTAGGCTATAATATGTATCCTGAAGCAAGTGACAAGTGACAAACAAATAAACCTCAGCAACTATTTGTAATCAGTGGCTTATGATATTTTGCACAATGAAATAAAAACAGATTTTTAAGGTGGGAAGAGGGGTAATTTTAGGAAACATTTTTTAACACTGGGAAGATGCAAATGTGATTGCAACTAATTCAAAAACTTAGTGAAAGTATTTCAGAAGAATCTTATAGTTTAGTTAAATTAAAATTGTACAAAGAAAATCTGTTTCACAAAATATTACCTCCTATATAGGACGTGATATTTTGCAAAACAGATTTCATAAGTACTCAGTAACTACAACAACTGTACCCTCGTGCAAACAATCGTTTAAATGAAAGGTATTTGACGAAGAAGAAGCATTGCACAAGTCAAAACATAAATATTTCAGTGGAAATCTACCAACAAAATCTGTTTTTTGCAAAGTATCACCTCCTGTATAGGACCTGATATTTTGCGAAACAGATTTCATAAGCACTAAATAACTACATCATCTGTACCCTCGTGCAAACAATCCTTTAAATGAAAGGTATTTGATGAAGAAGAAGCATTGAACAAGTCAAAACATCAAATATTTCAGTGGAAATCTACCAACAAAATCTGTTTCGCAAAATATCACCTCCTATATAGGACCTGATATTTTGCAAAACAGATTTCATAAGCACTAAATAACTACATCAACTATACCCTCATGCAAACAATCGTTTAAATGAAAGGTATTTGATGAAGAAGAAGCATTGCACAAGTCAAAACATCAAATATTTCAGTGGAAATCTACCAACATAAAATGTAAAAAAGAGTGTAGTTTGATTGATTTCTGTAAAGCTTCTTTTTAGTCAAATATCTTTCATTTGGGTGATTGTTTGCATGAGTACAGTTGATGTTGTTATTTCTTATGAAGAATCTGTTTCACAAAGTATAAGGTCCTATATAGGAGGTGATATTTTATATTTTGGGAAACAGATTTTGTTGGCAAGTTTCCACTCAAAGTTTTGACTTCTCTAAAGCTTTTTTTTTCTTTCCCAAAACCTTTCATCAATCAATCAAGTTTATTTCATCTCAACATAAGAATATACATCAAACTTTAATATAACTAAAATTGGAAATACAATATAAACAATATAATTAGATAATTGAAACAGCATTAATGGTGATTGAGATGGGACACTACTTAACACATAGCGTGATGTTGTAGTTCCCGGCAAATAAAACAGATATATAAATAAGACATTTGGATGATTGTTTGCATGAGGGTATAGCTGATGTTGTATTTTAGTGCTTTTGAAATTTGTTTCGCAAAATATCAGGTCCTATATAGGAGGTGATAAAACGTGAGTTCGAGCCCCGCAACAGTCAACATGTTTGTGTCCCTGGGCAAGATACTTAATCTCAATTGCCTCGTCCACCCAAGCGAAATCTGAGGAGCTGTTATGGGGAATATTACAATCTAAGTGCTGATAGGATTGTGCGCTTGGCCAGCTGCCGGCCTAGATGAAGCAAAATGATTGTGACGATTTCCTGAAGGCAGCGTAATAATAATAGGCAACAGCGCTTTGTCTACTTGTGTAAAAGGCGCTATATAAATCTCATTGTTATTATTATTTTGCGAAACAGATTTTGTTGGTGGGTTTCCATTCAAAGATTTGATATTTTGACTTCTCTAAAGTTCTTTCTTTCAAAAATCTTTTCATTTGGATGCTTGTTCGCTTGAGGGTACAGCTGATGTAGTTATTTAGTGCTTATGAAATCTGTTTTGCAAAATATCAGGTCCTATATAGGAGGTGATATTTTGCGAAACAGATTTTGTTGGTAGATTTCCACTGCAATATTTGAGGTTTTGACTAGTGCAGTGCTTCTTTTTCATCTATGCCTTTCATTTAAATGATTGTTTGCATGAGAGTGCAGTTGATGTACTTACTGAGTACTTATGAAATCAGTTTCGCAAAATATCAGGTCCTATATAGGAGGTGATATTTTGCGAAACAGATTTTCTTTGTACAATTTGAATTTAAATAAACTGTAAGATTCTTCTGAAATACTTTCACTACGTTTTTGAGTCAACATGACATTAGTTGCAATCATATTTGCATCTTCCCAGTGTTAAAATTTTTGTCCTAAAATTACCCCTCTTCCCACCTTAAAATCTGTTTCGTTTTGTTTCGTTTCGTTGCACAAAATATCATAAGCCTAATCAGTTTATTATTCATAAATAAAACAAGGTGTAACTTACAATAATTTTTTTTTTTTCATTTTTCTCAGGCATATGCATTGCCAGAAGATGAACTTCGATACAGAGTAAAGCTGTTTTCCATCCTCTTTGTGGTCATTGGAGTAGTCATTTTCATTTCAAGTCTTCTACAGGGTTTTGGTCTTGGCATATCTGGAGAATCACTAACACAGAGATTGCGACATATGGCATTCAAAGCCATGCTCAGACAGGTAAGAGGGAAATAACTTTCTTACACGGCTTGTTGACTGGCAAATCTGGGGACTGCCTTGGGGATACTATATGGGCATTATCATCCTGAAAAGTTTTGATTTATCCATAATATAACACAGGGGAGCTATTGGAATGCAAATTGCACGCTGAAATAATTTGACAATGCAGAACAGATTCTGTAATAGTCATCTGTGAACGAGTCCAAAGCTTAAAACAAAGGTTTACGTTGAATTGGGCATTGGAGGAAAAAAAAAAAGAAATGGGAAAATTTACAATACTTTTAAATCATTTAGTTTGATGCATGCCCCATCTACACTCTACAGTATAAACTAAGCAGTGTCGCCCAGCTGTTAATGTCTCAATTATTATAACTAAACCAGATAAAACAAAAAATATCGATGACAACACAGTTTTGACAACTGATTTGGATATTTTTATTCCACAAGCTAACTGTGAAAAGATTTACAAATTGTTTTTTGGCAAATCTATGTTTCTAAAAAATCTAATTTTACACAGCTTTTTATTGAGAATAACCATATAGAGGTCACTATAAACATAAAATCATGACATTTGTAGACGTATCGCAAGATTTCCCACAAGGATTTGTCTGAGTTTCAGAGTAATAGCTTTTTTCACGACTCCTATATCAGTTGTGTTGTGCACCAGCTTAAGGAGACAATTTTCCAATGGGTCAAACAGACCTTTGGGTTGGCTAATTCCTATTCCTGACTAGATACACAAAATTGTAACAATTAGCTTTCAATCTGATGTAGGGACAAAGCAGATATTACAAGAAATGACATTTCTAGCCATGCTTGGACAAATAAGACGGCAACAAAAAAGTCAGTGAGGCTTTGGTTTAGGCAAACCTGGGAAAGAATTAACACCATTAATGTACAAGATTACATTTCTGCAAAGCCATGCTCAGAGACTTAGCGAAGAAGAACTCTATGTTAAAATGATCTAGTTAAGACTAAACCAGGTTGTGGATTTAAATGTGAACGAAATGCAGATGATTATGTCAGAATTAATACTTGACTAACTCAAGTAAGGACTGTGAAAAATCTCGCCGCTACTGGCATTGAACAGTTCTATGGTATTTTCTGGCTAGATGGACACTGCATATCTGACCCACTATACACTTTGGTTCTCTAAGATGAAGTGCGGACGCCGCCGCTTTCATTTTGCATGCGATTTGTGCATTGCGTACCGCGCGCTGAAAGTCGGTACAATGTATACGCCCGTGTCTCTACTTCGTACTTCGGCTGGACAGAGTATAGTGCATGCCCCCTTCTTTAATAGACCAATTTCTGGTAACTGTAATTTAAAAGTAGGTGGTACCCTGCCTCTATTCGATACCATATTCGCCAAAGCCGAGAATAGTACGAATAGTTTGAGGCTCATACCGAGAAGATTTTGCAATGGGCCTAATAATGTGTTTTTGAAAACTTGTCCAAGAATGTGCAATGCTTAAATGAAATAACTAAGAAACTAAGGTGGCTGGAATTGGGATAAAACACAGGATACTTTTTTGTAGCATTGTTGAATTTAGGAAATACTAGCTAACTGGTGACATACCTGAATGAGTATGCCTTGATGCATTTATAACTATTTTTTGGTACAGACAGTGAATTTATATAGTATCTTGATAATTTCAGAGTCACCATGCTCAATCGTTGGGCGGGGACTGATTTTAAAACTGTAAAATTATACAAATAAAATCAAGATTTCATTAAAAATCCTGACATGAACTCAATTATAAGAGATATACTTGTTTTCCTTAAAAGCTGAAATGGGTCAGATTTATAATAAACAATTTAATAAGTCAGGGAATAAGTTAATTGGTCAACCAAAAAAGGTGGTGAAATAAAATTTATGATTTTGATTGAGTTTTGCGGAGATATCGTGGTTTTATGATCAAAGAAACCAGTACTGGGGCTTTGCCCTACCAGACTCTCACAGGAGGGCATCACAAGTACAAGGATTGATTTACATGATGTGTTGCATTCGCATTTTTTTTTTTAAAGGGACGAGAAAAATATGTATGTGTGAAGCCACCATTTTTACATTATTGTTAAAAGCACCTCTGAAAAGCCACAATCAGTATTTTTTCAAAAGTTAAAATGCATGTTTTGTTTCTAAATTACTATTGTTAGTCATATGAAATCACTTATAGTACTGTTCTTTGTGAAAACGACCACTAAAACATTTTTAAAACGACCGAAGTTGCCATTTACGACTGTTTCCAGACTTTAAAAAAAGTCGGATCCCGACTTTATTGTGAACAAAAGCTTGGCCATTAACGGGCTTTTTTTCAACCAATTCCAATAGATTTCCAATGTTCCATGAAAAATAGGGGGCGTGATTTGTTTATTTGAAGAAATTGCTGATATTGGCTTTAATGTTATGAAATGTTTGAGAAATTCATGCATATTAGATTTTTTGAAATTGAGAAACTCTTTTCATCATGTGTGCTTATAATTTACCGGACAGATCTTGTCCACCTCACTCAGTTTAAATATTAAAGTCAAAGTGACACATATTACGATCCACACTCACCTGCGGAAAAAACGCCCCCTGCCAAACCCTGGCGCCCTCCCCACCAGCCCCTCCAATACCTACGCGTTTCTACAGTGTCAATTCACCCCTCAGAAAAATGCCCTCAGCCTCCTTCTGTCCCTTCCCTTATTTGCAAAGGTCCTGTTACGCCACTGACCTCTATGCAATATTTTTTCTCAATTATTTTTAATGACATGCAATGAATTTACGTATGCTAAAACTCATGTCCTGTTAAAATCAGCTTCGTGTGTAAGGGTAAATTGACGAAATCCAGAGAGGTATCTCAGTATTGAATGAGCTATGTCAATGACTTTAACTCGTGGCTGGACAATAGACCTTTCCAAAATGAAGTATACAGAACTTAAAGACAGTATATTATTATTATAAGTAGTAGTAGTAGTAAATCCAAAGTTTAAATCAATGATTTGCTAAATCAAAAAAATCATCAAAAATCAGGTTTTTGCATATATGTAATAAGTACAGGTATTGTTGGAACACTTTGTGCAGATTTGGTTCCCGCCCCCTCAATTCAATGTTGCATGAGCACGACACACTTAGTCAATCTCGCTGCATATTATTTTCAACACTGACATGGGGGGGGGGAGGGGAAAGAAAGTTATAGTTACAATGCGTTTCAAGCCAATATCTCTTGCATAGCTGCCAATATTAACAAGTGTTCCAAGGACTTATGAATAAGATTGTAGCATACTCTGCAAATGATAAGCCTAGAAGCAACCTAGTAAGGAAAAAATTTGAAATTTTAGTTATTACTGTCCGTACAGACATTTGCTAAAACACGTAATTGAATGGATAATCGTATCTTGGAACACTATCGTTTTTTCCCTTTTCTGTCAATTCTTCAGTTGGAGAAAGTAACTTATGAAAATTCTACAGACTTATCCTTCACTTTTAAGCTATTCCTGCAAATTTCAAGGATTTTGACTCTTTCTGATAAATCATTGATAGTGTCTTTAATGACCCCGATTAGCATCATAACGGGTCATCACAAGCATTAGTTGGGTGCAGCACTTGCACGTATTTTGCCTTTGCATATGCTCGTCACTGGCAAGTACACGAGCGTGTAAGGACAATGTATTTTGCTCCGAACGTTTCCAATGTTTATTTTGAAAATGTCTATTGTTTGTCTAGCTTAGGCCTCAATATCACTCCCTAACTACTTGTTAATCCAAACCCGACTAAGTGTGATGTGGGCATCCTTTATTTTGCAGGCCACAGGAGCTAGAATTGGAACGATGATTTCAGCTCTGTTCAACCTTGGCACAGGCATCATCATCTCTTTCTACTATGGATGGCAACTCACGTTGTTAGTCCTTGCCTTTCTACCCCTGACAATCGTTGCCAGTGCTATACAGTGGAAGATCATGGAGGGGAGTGCTGAAGGCGATAAGGCAACCAAGGAAGTTGCTGGAAAGGTAATGTATTTTGCATAAAATTAAAGAACTACTTCAAGAAATTCTGCAAAAAGTTTCTAAGGAGGGGGTTGACCTGGATCTTATTTGAACAATCTTACAAGGATTTGAGAACCTGTCAGGTTGTATAATTTGGCAAGACTTTTGGTTCTTCAACAGGATAGGCAGTTTTCATTCATTGATAGGCAACAAAGCTTCATTAGCAATTGTCCAGGGGTGCATTTCAAGATTGTAGCAACTTATTTTTAAATGAGTGCAAAAGGATGGTTCAACAATTAGCCAAAGCTGTTTGGTCATTCATTTGATAATTTGTAGCCAATGGATGAAAAACCTTAAGGGGTTAAAAGTATAAGCTGTAGGAACATGTTGAAATTTATTTCTAGTTTTTAAAAATAATGAATTCCAGATAATTTACCAGCTTAACCTGTCATATCAAGTTGTTCTGACTGATTGTTTATCTTTCAATGTGACATGACACGTCATATCACAAATTATCAGACCAATAATATTCCAGTTTTAAAATCTTTAAAGGGGCATTTCGTGATCCACAGCCTTGTCCCCCTGACTTACCTAAAAAAAAGTTGAGATTTTTATATCATCTGAACAGTTACCTTAGTAATAGTTGCAATAGCGATAGTTGCTTCAAGACCGCAGCTCCCTTGCTTTGGAATATGCTTCCATCTAGCATTAGGGAGTCAACAACAATGTCATTGTTCAAGAAGTGCCTATGCAAGATCTCTGTAAGGCGCTGTGTGCTTTGTAGAGCGCCATATAAATGTTCTGTTATTATTAGTAGTAGTAGTAATCCATGTGTACCTAATCTTACGTGCAAATTTTTTCGTATCTGTAAGAAATTTGCAATTTTGTATTTTCTGTCCGTAAACGGACAAATGGGACCGTGGGAAACAAGCAATTGCTCATAACACAAAACTGCAAGATCGGAATCGACTTTTCTCAAGGATATCCTGTGAACAATTACTAAAACAGAAGGTGCTGGAATCACAAATGCACCTTTAACATATACTCTCATTTTGTTTCCAGATTGCTGTTGAAGCTGTCGTCAATGTTCGCACTGTTGCATCATTGGCTCGTGAAAAACTGTTTTTCACTAAATTCAAAGATACACTTGAAGGACCTTACAAGTAAGTCAAAATGTGAATGTTACTCACTTTGGTGAACATCAAATAGTAGCTTCCTGTGTACTTGTGTTTGTGACTGTAGAGTACCAACCAGAGGGTGTTTTGAGTCAATCCCACAATGCACCAGTTTTGGGAAATTTCACCTCAATAGGGTCATGTGATCACATAAAAATCCTTTTCTTAACACATAAAAAACCCTGACTTTAATGCTCATTTTAGCTCACAAAACGTTAGTACTTAGGGAATTTTTTGCATGATTATGAAATGTCTTCTGGTTCTTCAACTTTTGGAACACTTTTATCCCTAAGTACTGACAAGTGTTTAGTACAGTATTATAGGCACATTGCTATGCATCATGGGATTGATTCAAAACACCCTCTGAGTACCAACTATCTTTACCTATTCACAAGTTGTACTGCCTGAAGGGGAGCTAGTGCAGTCCAAATTCTTCTCTTTGTCACAATTCCTTTTACCAGATCAGTGCGAGATGAATTAAAGCAATAACAGCACTTTTTTTCCAAACATTTTGAGATTTTTGCACAGTTGCATTGGTAATTGGCTAGTAAACTATACTTGTGAATGCTTACGTTTTGAACTTGTTGTGTATGTATTGCAAAAGAAGGAATTTTGTAATTAGGACAATTAATATCGTATACCGATAATAATTCAGTGGTTGCTGGCAGGTCGAGTTAGATTTCGTGAGGTGGCACTATTTTTAATGGACAGACATAAATTTGGCGTTTCCAGCTCCGCCATTAAATTACATTAGGGGTTGCATTTCTAATTACAAAATAGGGTTTTTTTTAATGACAAATATGCACTTTTGGGCATTACCATTCGCATTAGGCATTACTACATTCTGTGCCGCTGTGTGAGCTATACTTAAGGGATTCAAATCAATAGGGAGAAACTTGAGACAAATAGCTAAACCATCATGTTTGTCTCTTCATGTGAAAGCTATCTTTGCATAGTCAAAGATCAAAATCGAGTGAATGTTGAAACAGCTGCCAGACATGATTGGATTAAATAAGGCAAACTTACTTCTGCTTTCAATGCAAGTCTTTAAAATGGGTTCTCAACTATATTTTCCCGTTTGCCAAATTCATTTGAAAGCAATATATACGAGAGCCAATTTCACTTTATCTTTTGGGGCTGATTGGTGAACCAAATGTCATCAGTTGGTGGGCTGCATTAGGCCTGCGGATCACCAGTTGAGGACCCCTGCTCTAGAAGAAATCATCACCTTGTTCATTGAACATGAAGGCGGGCAACAATTGTGTTGTCTGCAAGAGGGCACATAAGGATTGCTTTGGTAGCATGGCTATGTATCTGTCCGTGTGTCTGTGGTAAAAAAGTTAACCCTAAACATAATTGCTTGCTGTTTTCACATTCGTGCGCATGTTTTCTGGCACTTTCATGTAATGGTCCTTGGGTAGTGCCCCACAAGTTTGCCCCTCAAGAGTGGGGGTCAAAAGTCATCTAGAGGTCATTAGCGGTCATGTCCAAAAAATGGTCAGATTTCACAAATTGCTTGGTGTTTCATGACACTTGGATACCATGGTCCTTGGGTAGTACCACACATGTTGGTGACCTCATGTGACTTTGGTGACCTCGTGTGACTTTTGTCCTCATTCACAAACTGCAATGGCAGGGGACAATTTTTAAAAAATACGATTCTGTTTGTCTTGTAGGACTAGCGGTCATGTCCAAAAAATGGTCAGATTTCTCAAATTGCTTGGTGGTCCTTGACACTTGGATACCATGTTCCTTGGGTAGTACCACACGTGTTGGTGACCTTATGTGACTTGTGACCTGTGTGACCTTTGTCCGCATTGACAAACTGGCAATGGGCAGGGGATACATGTGTTTTTACGAATACAATTCTGTTTGTTTGTAGGACTATATCCGAAAGCCCATCTAGTCAGGTCTAGCCTATGGCTCGTCTCAGTGCATCATGTTCTTATGCATATGCCGCAGCATTTCGTCTGGGGTGGAGATCTTGTCGAAAGAGCAAGATGGAATTTGATGATGTATTTCCTGTAAGTAATTGCCTCCTAATTTTGAGTACTAACTTGCATGCTCATAATATAGCAGTGTAATTGAGATTACTATTGATGTAACCTTTTTGAAATTGGTAAGTATTTGGAAAATCCTTCATTTATTTTTGGAATGCATGCCTGCAGTACTACTGAAAGTTTTGGCTATTTAAAAATCATGTCGATGTCCCGACGTGTGCATTGGTACTATAGTCGCCGTCATAAGTCTTAACAAATGGCACGCGCCTTCTGTTGACTCGCGTTTAAATTGTCTGTTTTCTCAAAGCATTTGTCGCACAACCTTCAGGGGTTACATGCTGCATCAGAAGTGTTTTCACAGAATTACTGCGAATGCAATAATTAACAAAAGAATCCTGACAACTAGATTTATAATAATTTGTATGCAATCTGTTCTGTCCCAGGCTGCAGCTAGGGTAATTAACAACGGTGACTCAACTAACTGTTCAAAAATGAGCTTGTTCCACGTTTGTGTGTATTTGGGTTGGGCTGAAGAAATTTCCATGGGAGAGATCATTGTGAGACGTGTGTTTTGACTCTTAGAGAGGAATTTTTGACCACACATCCTTTGTCAAAGGTGGGCCTTTTCTGGGGCACAAATCTGAGGTGTCAGTGTCTTGAAGATATAATCTATATGTAATCACTTGGGCGAAAATAAGCAAAACTTAACCGGAACAACACAAGTCTCTCAAGATTATAAATATATGCAGAATCAAAAACTATGCGAATATGATGGTAATATCATGTAGAATTGTAATCTGTACATAACATATGAGTTTACAAATAACCATTTGCTGGTTGAAGAGTCAATTTTTTAAAAAACCAGAATAAAACAAATTATCAACAGCAAAACAACTTTGACAACTGATTTGGTTTATTTTGTTCTAATAGCTATATGCCACTTTAACCAAACTTTATTGTGGGCAAACATGATTTTTTTGACAAATCAAGTTTGACACAATTTCTATGGATTGGGGCAATAGAGGGTGCTATATACTGCAAGTATTGATCTTTGTAGGTCTACATGGCAAAATCTCCTGCCATGGATCTGTCTGATTTTTTAACCTGTTGGGTAAAAGCTCTTGTAGTATGTGCTCTGTTGTCAAAATTGTCATTTACCAAAAGTTAACATTTGTAAATATACCGCAATCTATACTTTTGCTATTCTCCCCCTTTTTAGTGTGTTTTCTGCCATTGTGTTGGTGGTTTTGCCCTGGGTGGAGCAACTGCTTTGGCACCAGACTATGCCAAGGCTAAGACTCAGCAGAGTCACATCTCTGTACCTGTTTGAACATATACGCATGCTAATTGCAGTCACAGTACTGAAGGCCATAAACCAGTAAGTAAAGAACCTGTTTGAGAGACTTTCTTAATCATGTAGGTCACTTTGCCCTATTGGGCATGCTCATAGGGCAATTTCAGCTTGTCCTAATTTGTCTGAAAATCATGCATGAATGTAACAGTATCAATTTTGCGGGCCTGGGGATTTTTTTTTTTTTCATGAAAAGATGTGTGTTCAAAAGTTAGACAAATACAAATGATATGAGTCGGAAAAAATATATTGTCGATCGTTATACTGGCAAAATCCAATTAGCGGGTTCATAGGAACCCCCTTGTCCACTTAAAGGGATAAACAGGGATTTGCTGATCAGAAACATAAAAAATCATCAAAATTTGTATTTTGGTATTTTTGTTACTGACATGGATGTGCTAACATAACCTGCAAGTGGTTGGCTTGAAATCTGTGCATTAAAGACAAGGCAGTACTTTTTATCTGATTCTGTAATTTTTATATGTGCGTATCAAAATTCCGACTTGGGATCAAAAAGCCTTTCCCTGTGAATATATCAGATTTATAAGCGGAATATTGTGCACCAGGACCTGGTACTGTTTGACCTCAAGCACAGTATTATTGATCTTTGTTTATTTTGTACTGGTGTCAACCACAATCAGCTGTTTATTGTAGATTTTAGTTCCTGCATTAAAGTAGTTACATCGAATTGTACATACTTATCTTTGATTTATAAGTTTAAAAAATGCATTTCCACATTTCTTTATTATCTCGCATTATCGCTGCTTATCCCTTAAGTGTTAATATATTTGTAATGCTATACATACCTTTCACATCTGAACAAACATTACATTTTCCCCAGAGTGACTACAAAGCAGAAGTTAAATTTGAGGGTGTCAAATTCCGCTACCCGACAAGACCAGACATTCCAGTGTTGCGAGGTCTTACATTGTCAGTCAATCCAGGTCAAACGTTGGCCCTGGTAGGCAGTAGTGGTTGTGGCAAAAGTACTTCAGTTCAACTGGTAGAGAGGTTCTATGACACCAAGGCAGGTGAAGTGGTAAGCATTGTTTTTTGCTAACTTATTAGACCAATATTTAAGTTCACAAATTAATCAGGTTAGGCGAGGTTTCTCACCACCTCAAAATAAGCCAGAACTGCATGTTAATTCTGGAGATGTTTGCATGCGCAACATGTAAGTGTTTGTTTTTATTTGTTTTTAAGAAATTAATTGGGTAGTCATGAGTCCCACTCATACACTGATCAAGTTTGTTATTGCTTGAAATTTTAAAGTGACAGGAGGAGATTTTTTTAGGATATGAATTTCTCTCAAATTTCACTAGATCGGTTGTAGACCACCTACCGAGAACGTTTGGAAGGTTTATTGGACAAACAGGTGCAAAAGAAAACCGCGAACCTTGTTTTGAACTTGCCTGCTATCGTAATCGTTCCCTATAGAAAACCGTGCTTTGACTTTCAGTCGTGCACGACAGAAACTACTAAATCATCATCTTATTACATAAAGATGGTGTATTCGGCTTATTCACTTCAGGTGTGATCTAATACATCGGTAAGCATTCCAAATATGTAAAAAACCTAGGTTCAAGAAAAATTGGGGTGCTTCTTTCTGGAAATCTCCTCATGTCTCTTTAACTACTTATTCTCCAGGTAGACAAGGATGAATATTTATTAATCTTTCCCTGGAGATAGCCAGCGCACATAAGTGTTGAAAAAAAACCCATGTGTGCTTGGCCGGATTTGAACTGGCGACCTCCGTATTACTAGCACGGCGTTCTAGCCAACTGAGCTATCAGGACTGGGTTGGTAGAGGAGCGATAGATATCATCTATAGGTGTTATAGGTTCACCATTGCTGGTGTTCTGTCGTCCCTAAAGTCACACAAGAAATTTCCAGGCATCTATATAGTGGATCATATAGAGTGAATTCATATGTTAAAAATTAGACACTCAGGGCCGTATTCCAAAAACTAGTTTCACTAAAAGCGATTTTTATTTACCCTTGGGGGGAAAAAAGCTTGTCAACCTTCTCATTCTCAAAATACATTAAAGCAATAATGGCACATTTTTGAAGAGCACCCCCATTTTCAAAATTGGAGATTTTTGCAGAGTTGTGTTGGTAAAAAATATGTATTTGTCATAAAAGAAACAATTATTTAATTAGAATCAGGATCCTGATTCTAATTTAGCGTTGGAGCTGGAAACGCCAATTTTATGTCCGTTCATGATGAAATAGTGGCACCTCACAAAAATGACTACTAAATTAAGTTGCTTCCAGCAGCTGTTTAATTATTATCGGAGATCTCCGATATTAAGTATTCTAATTACAAAATTCCTTCTTTTGCGACACATAGAGAATTTGGAGCTCTACCATTCACAGGTATAGTTTTCTAGCCAATTACCAATGCAACTGTGCAAAAATCTCAAATGTTTGGAAAATTGGGGCACTCTTCAAAAATAAATGTGCTGTTATTGCTTTCATTTAAAAAGTTTTTTAAGATAAGTTCTTAAATAAGCTTTCAAACTTGATGTTTCCATTTAAAAAAAAATCAGTGATGAATCAAGGCAAGTTATCAGCCAATCAGAGGTCATATCTCGTACCGGGATCTTTTTCTAAACATTTTTTGAATTTTAGCTCAACTCCCAATTGTATTTGTATAAATGCACCATAAAACATAATGTAGACACAATTTATCTTATTTTGTTTGCTCTGCTTCACAGTTGGTAGATACATTCGATGTGAAGGTCCTCAACACCGGCTGGCTCCGATCTCAGATTGGTCTGGTGTCTCAGGAACCAATCCTCTTTGACCGTACCATTGCTGAAAATATTGCTTACGGGGACAACACAAGGAAAGTTGAAATGGATGAGATCATAGAAGCAGCCAAGAAAGCCAACATACATGACTTCATTCACAAACTACCTACTGTAAGTGATGGGTTTTAATGTCTGTATGATGAATGATATTGCATGTTTGTGCTCATTACCTTGTAAGCTTCTACTCTTTAGTTATCAGAATACCTACATGAGTTCTTGTGGGAGATTTCCAAAGATTAGCCCCCCAAAATAGTTTGTCTCCAAGCTTGCGTGTGTGTTTGTTAAATTTTGCAATATACTTGAAAATTATATAACATAGAACTTTTCAATTTCATTTTTTTAGAAAAAATTCAGGAAGCTCTGATTAAAGATTTGAAACTCTTCCAAATACTTTAGGAGTGGCCATCCATACTTTGTCGGTAACCCTAATGCCTATGATATACTTGCCATCGCAGCATGCGACTGCAAAATCGCTAGTGAAAAAACGCTCGCAGCGTTTTGACAATCGCTTCCAGCGTCAAAGTCGCTGGGAGCGTCTGAGCGATTGAGTTGAATTCAAGTCAACTGGCTTGCGTGGGCTTGCGTCAAGTCGCTCGGGTATGCTAGCGACTTATCGATTAGATATCGGCAGTCGCTTTTCCCATAAACGACGGAAGTGATGTCATAAAAAATCGCTACTCTCCTTCGACTGGGTAGTATATCATGGCACAGTAGTCTCATTTAAGAGGGTTTCGTGACAAGAAATAACTTGAACTTTCATGATGTCACGCTTAAAATACCAAGCTAGAATAAAAAAATCCACATACCCTGTTATTTTTAAACCACTTCCAATTTAATCACTTGGGTTTAAAGGTACAATATGGGTCATCATATGTGATGATGTCAAAGGTCATGACTCAAGTCAAAGTACTCCGGGTCATGTTCCTACTGCCATCGTGCCAGGGGATCAACGTAAGTTACTTGCTGTATTTTTTAACACTTGTGAGCTTTGAGGCAAACTATTTTTTGCTTTACACGATGTTACCCTAAGCCTTTTAGAGTGCCCTTTGTGCATTTATTGAAAATCATCCCAACTTTTTTTTATCCCCGGCAACTTTAGCCAGAAGGTGTGTTGTCTTATCAGTTTCAACGAAAAATGTCACAGCATGCCTTGTTGTTGCATCTCTCGAACAAACAATTGCTATTCCCCGGCTTGTACTCTCTATATTCCCAGTGTTCCAATTTTGATGACTTTTAGGCACCAAATTACCTTGGAGGCAACACAGCATCGGTATGAGATCACAGATTTCTATTATAACACTAGATAGCGTACGCCCGTGTTGAAGAATATGCGGCCACCGTAACCGTGTTTTGAAATTATAAATATTTCATTCCTGTCATCCCTTCGAACGCCGCCCGCGTACGCGCATGTGCGCCGTAACCTGTTGGCCTGTAAACTTACATCGGTCTATTCAAATGCTGAATATATGAATAACTTGGTACACCACGATATGTAATCAGGGATATATGAATAAATTTGTAACCACGCTATGGAAATAAGTACGCACTGCGGGAAAAGATGGTTTACGGCGTGTTGAGCTTGGCGTTCGCGTATCTAGTGTTATTAGAATCGGTGTATGATATACAATTGCATGTCAAGGTCATATCTGTGAAATGATTCTGCTCGGAAGCCCATCAGATCCTTGTAAAATCTCTCTTACCTCCCCACAGCTTTCAAGCAATTCATGTTACATATTGACCAATATGGGTACTCAAATAACCATTGACCCAAGCACACTCTATTGTGTACAATGTTTTATATCTTAAAACTTCTATGTGACCTTTGACCGCTAATCAAAGTCAATGTTCAAAAAATTAGGTTGCCATGTAGTCTGAAAATTGAATGGTGCTGCTAGTAGCCATTGTTGCTCTCGTTTGTTGACTGTTGATGTATCTTATCTCAGGTTTATAGACTAAGTTGGCGATAAAGGCACACAGTTTATCCGTTGGACAGAAGCAAGGTAGCCATTGCAGGCTTTTGTGCGCAAATCCCAGAATCCTCTGTTTTGATGAGGCCACATCAAGCCTTGGATACGGCAAGTGAAAGGGTAAGAAAAGGCTATCTGCAAATGGCTATCATGCATTTGATGACATCTTTGAGATGATTGATTTGCTACCGTGACATAAAATCAGAGATTCAACCGTGATGCATTAACAATGAACCCACATGACTGCATATTTTAATCTCTGGAGGTGGGTTTAGCTAAAGCTGCTCGAGCATGATAAAATATTACATTGGATCGTGTCAGGTGCAGGGTTGTGTATTCCTGATGAGCACTGTGTATCAATGGTTTAATCCCTTCACGCCGACAGACAACATTTTTATACATAAAAAAGCAATGAGGAGGAGAGTAGGATGGTTGGGTTTGAGGATGGAGGATGCATTGAATCAGGCGAAGTGGAAGGAGGGATAATTGGGTCGGGTGCTGCTAGTGTGAGGTGAATCCTTCCACCCTCTTTTCACGGGGACACAACCGGATTTAAAACTTTGGATTTACTACTACTCCTAAAATAGACACGTCTCCTTCTCAAGAAAAGAAGTAGTACGTTTAAATAGAGTACCCCTTTCATTTAGTCAAAAGGTTTGCGAATAAACACTTTTTAATATAATATTAATATAATGTGTGCTAGTTTTTAACGGCGACATATCCACGGTAAACTTGGATCACGGCGCTGTGCGGCTGCCATGAACGGCGTCTATCAGCATCAGAAACCTATAATACCAGAAGCAGAATTTTATGCCAAGAAGCTCGATTTTAGAGCAGTAGGCCGGAGTACCCGGAGAAACCCGCGGGACGGTTAATGAGTCATAAACCAAATTCACATAAAGCCACCGAGAACAGCCCTGCCGGAATCGTAACCCGCAGAACCTCATTGGTGAAATGCGAGGGAAGATACTCTGCGCCAACACGTTCCCCATACGCTAGCGCCAACACGTTCCCCATACGGCGCTCCAACACGTTTTTAAATTAGCATAGTTTTCCTGTTAATCCTGCACATCTACAATGATTTTGTGTTTATCGTGCTTTTTGTAAACTAGTGAGTCGTGCGTATAGATGGCACCTCTAGGTGTACATGCTCTCATTTAGTCAGGAATGGGGTGACACATGAGGTTTGATACATTACCTTAATTACCAAAACCAATAGTGAATTTAAAGGTTCATGGCCCCGATCGAAATACCTCCCTTCGCCAGAACCCCCGATCAGACATAAGTCAAATTGGTGTCGAAGAAAGGCTAACGATTTTTACATTTTACAATTTAAAATATAGGCTAAAGATGTTTGGCTTGGGATGTTTGACAAAAATGTTCCCAATATACATTTCCCATAGTATCTGTGGGCTTGCAATCAGGTTGTTAGCTCTCACATCAATGAATTGAAATTTGGCACAAACTTTACGATGGGGTTTTGACGTTCAAAAGTTCTCTTTAAGAATAAGATCTTAAAGCAATAATATCACTTTTTTTAAGAGCGCCCCCAATTTTCAAAATTTGAGACTTTTGCACAGTTGTGTGGGTAATTGTCTAAGAAAATCCCTGCTGCCGCTGGTCAAATGCTCAAAAAGGCGTAAATTTATCATAACAGAAGCCTTTTTTTGTAATTAGAATCGGGATCCCTGATTGTAATTTAATGGCGGAGCTGGAAACACAAAATTTATGTCCGGTCATAATGAAATAGTGCCACGCAAATGATCTCTAACTTGACTTGCCTGAACTGACAGAATAATTAATGGATGAGCGTAGACACGTACATGGCGCAATTTCCCGGTTATTTCATATTGGAAGGACATTTCCAGCAGCCGTTGAGTTATTATCGGAGATCTCCGATATTATTTATTCCAATTAGAAAATTCCTTCTTATGCAACACATAGAGAGTTTTAAGCTCTATCATTCACAGGTATTGTTTACTATTCAATTACCAATGCAACTGTGCAAAAATCCCAAAAAAATATCTGGGTGATGGGAAAAAAATGGGGGTGCTCTTCAAAAAAGTGCTGTTGCTTTAAATCGGTTAAGAATAAGCACAACATTGCAGAAATGTCCAGAAAAAATCCCAATGAACACAGTCATGCAGTAATACCTCTTTCTCTCTTGATCAGATTGTACAAGCAGCTCTCGATGAAGCCAAGAAGGGTCGCACATGCATCACCATCGCTCACAGGCTCTCAACCATTCACGATGCAGAAAAGATTGCCGTCATAAGACACGGAAGAGTGGCGGAGCTCGGAACACATGATGAACTCATGAAACTGAAAGGCCAGTACTATCAACTGTACACAGCTCAAGAATTACATCACTGAAGTACATTTGTGGACCAAACCAAACATGGAAGGAGTTGTGATGGATTAGACTCCTGCTCTCTTCTGTGGATATTACAGTACCTGTGGATCAAAGCATGTTGCATGTGTGTGTGTGTGAGTGAGTAAAGTGTGGAAGAGGTTGGTGTACAACTGATCTTTCAGTTGGGAAGCTAAGCCATGAATTGTTGTAAGAGTGAAGATTTCATGGTGTATAACCTACATATCCTTAACTTTCACCTTGTATTCTATGGCCTTATTACAATTTACATTTAAAGGTGCAACGAGAGATTTCACATATCAGGTGTCCCTAAAAAATCGAAAGTACTGATTTTTGCCCTGATGTCAAGCTTTCCATCAAAAATACCTCCATCTGAAAGGATTAAGCTGAGAAATTTCTTATTTCGTATCGGAGCAAATACAAAATTTAGCCTATGTTTTATATTGAAATATAAGTAAATCAAAATCGCCTGTTTTCTATCTTTTAAGACATTTCTGTAACAATATACATGGCATGAAATCTATTGAGTGTCTAATCTATATGAAAGTACTGTTATGACACAATATTTGGGTGCTTCAAAATCTCTCATTGCACCTTTAAGAGAAGACACAACAGAATTTGTATGCATCATTAGATCTTTGTTGAAGAGCCTATATTTATCATTGACATGTTAGTAGCATTTGTTACTTCAGAACATATTTATTCTTATAAAGTCAAAGTCGTTTGTAACATGTTCCATATTATTTTAGTTACATAAGGCTTGCATGATTTTTAATTACTAAACTCAGGGGTTCTGTGCAGGTCTGAAATAGATTTGATGGTGGAGGATTCCATATAGAAGATTTGATTAACAATACCCCTTGTTTGCAGTTGTGTACTGAGGCAATTGAGTTGGCGGTGAGCTATGGGAGGACAATTCCCAACTCCGCAGTAAACGAGACTAACTGCACATGAAGTGTGTGAAAATTAGCCTAATATACATAAATTTAGCCAAAATTTAGGCCAAATTTCAAGGCCTTAGGTCCTTATGCACAAAAGAGTTAGACCAGGTCTAAAGTTAAACTGGTCTAAATGTAATTTCGTCCCACCAGAAAAGACATTTTCCTTTGCACTGACAAGAGGTTTTTCGTATTTATTTTGAAATTTGCATCTTAATCTTTAAAAATTGCTAGTTACTTTACAAAAATGTAAATAACATCAATTTTGGACAAAACTAATTTTGACTTAGACCAGGTCTAACTTTAAACCTGGTCTAACTTTTTAGTCTCTAAAAAATAGTTGAACAGGTCCAAATGCTCTGAATCTTTCCTTCTGTTTTGAGTTAGTAGGTAACAAAGTTTCAAGAAAAAAACAATTTTTGTTCCACCTTTGAAATTTAGATAAATACTTGATGATGCCATTTAAAATGTTAACATTTTAAAATTCTTCATGGTAGCGGTAGCTCCTATGGATTCCAATTGGTGCAATTTATTCCAGTCTTTAAACCAGTGCCTAAGTGTATTCGTATCTAGTTTACTCATGTAAATTTATCTACATTGACAGGTATTCAGTTTTTAGAATTCATTTTTGAATAACAGTTAAAAGCACTAACCTTTACATAGTAACGATTAAAGCTAGATGCACACGGAGAACCTGAGAATAATTTTACTGTTAATATGCAAAAGGAAGCAAGGTGGCATTATTGAGGTGTGAAAACACATGGAACATTTTATATTTTTTGGTGTCTATTTTTGATAATTACTTAATTGGTAAAGTTTCTGCCTTAATATATTCATAACCTATTAAGATTGAAATCGGGTATCGAAACACCCGTCCAGGGCTAGAATTCGGCGAGAATCGATTCTCGCAAAGATTCTCGTTAACTGATTTGCGTGAATCAATGTTGATTCTCGTAAACTTTAGAACTTAACACAGTAGGGAATTAGATGATTCCCGCAAAATTCGTTTTGGGGAATCGAGACCGATTCTCGCACACAGCGACGAAATTCTACCCCTGCCGTCAATTGATCCAATATAGCTCGTGCATGCAAGAATCTCAACGAGTTTGATGATTACCATACACACTGTTCAGTGACAAAAATCAGTGCACAAGTATCATCCAATAAGATTCACTCACTCAGAGAAAAATATTATTTGAATATTGATCAGTGAACTGTGCGTAATGAATGCAGTGTTTATTGTACACATGCATGCTTTGCAGAAGTTATTTGGTGGGTAAACATTTGTTAATTAACCAATTTATTGACATTTTTGAGTGAGGTTAATGACGTGTTTCTATGTTTTTTATTTTGACAATAGCAGTTCTGTTCGACTAGCTGACAATAACTTATGCCCTATAGTCCGTGTCTCTACCTCTGTGCAGTGATGTCATAACATTTACACCCGCATTAAAAAATGCCGTCTTTATGCGTGCGCGTAAAAATGCCATCGCTTCATGTCAGCGCGAGCGACTTACTCTTGCGACCAACAAATCTCGCGCTGACGTCACTGCACGGAGGTAGAGAAGCGGGCTATAGCTGAGTCTCATGTTAATAATTTCCTTCACTAAATTGATATTTTTGTCAGAACACCTCAAAACAAACCATACACAGTCAATAACCTCAACGAAACCACTGGTGGAATATTATAAAATGACAATAATAATATGTTTTATTTTATTGTCAAATTAGGAACTAAAGATGACTTTGGGCAGCTCTTGCCTGCATGATAAAAGGACATTTCACATCATTAACATGAAGTGAAAGAAAAGAATCCTGCAAACCTTTCCAGTGGTATACCTTACCTATTTTGCAAAGTTGTACACACCCAACAAGCATTGTAAACCATTTCCTTTTTTCCCCCAATGCCAGGCTACTCATGTAACTATTTATAAATATTACTGTAACGGCAACTGAGCGAGAGTTCAATTCGGGGGTTGACTAATAGCATTTTTTTGGGGGGGCCTGCTAACTCAGAGTTGTGACTTTCTGTTGGTAACTGTATGGTGCTCTATTGAGATGTGGTCAAGTGAAATTCTGCTGTATCTACAATGGGAAGTGGAATTGAGTTTAGACCTTATAATTTTAGGAATATATGGGTGATACAGATTTGGGGGTACCAAAATCTCAAAATGGCCAAAAAGTGCAAGAGTGAGTTAAGGGCTTCTGTTAGTCAAGGGTCTTCTGTTAGTCAACCCTCTAATAGTCAACCCTCTAATTATGGTTTTGGCAGTGTGTTAGGGCTTTCTCAATTTACTGCAGTTGAGTTTGTACAGTCTTTCCTCTAAGAACAAAAGCATTATTTATTTCCTAAAGTAAAAGCATTTTTAATATGTGTGTATAGAGCTTACACAAAATATGATAAGAATAATGTAAATCATTTGTGTAAACCATTTTTCCATTCTAGCCCTTAAACCCCAATATAACTCAATGAGCTGAGTGGGGAAAATGCACTAAGTCCAAAAAGATGCGATGACGTCATCGCACCAAAACTCATATGGGCACGAAATCGCTGGCCAGGCCAGCGACTCCCTTGTGGCTTGCCATGCCTGGTCATTTGGAATGGTGGGCCGGAGGCCCTTCAGGTTTCTTTAGTTTCTATCCCTTTACCCCTTTCCTTCCTCTCTGGAGATAGGCTAGAAACCAAAAGGCAGTTAGGGTTAATGAGCTTTCATAACAAAATACCACTATTATTAAATTATGTTTATTTCTTGTTACATTAAAGGGATATGCAGCGATTTATTAATCCAGAAATAATAATAACAAAATTCATGCATTTTATCTTTGTTAATAGTTGGCTTGAAATTCACATATTAAAGACATGCGTGTAAAAATTCCGATTTCAGATAAAAAAAATATTTCCCTGCAAATATCCCTGATTTTAAAGCGTGATATTGTGCACCATGACCTGTACAGTTTGACCTCAAACACACACATTGATCTTTATTTTGTTCTGTTTAGTGTACATTTTGTGTCGCCATCACTGCATGGCATCTTGCGGGAGACGGTATGACAAATTTTTCAGTCTTTTAACTGTTTGTTGATTTTTCCTTATGTTAAATTAAATGGAATTGTACACACTTATCCCAGAAAGCTAATGTAATATTTTTTTTATCTTCTCTCGTATTATTGCTGCTTATCCCTTTAACTCTTCCAGTTTTGACAATAATGGATCAATTTTGCCAAAGCATTTCCAGTAAGGTCCATTTATCACTTTGTAGATGTGCAGTATGTAGGTCTGAAAAAATGGAGTGAACCATTGGTCAAGAGCTCCAGTAGTGAACCACTAAAATACACCAAACCGATTCCTCATTAACAACTCACTGGCAGCCAAAGCTGGGGCTTCCTGCTTGAATTCCCGCAAATGTGCGGATTAAATGCTGATTTGGAATTGTACATGCTCATCAAGTGTGGAATAAACGTACATAAGAAATGGGAAGTTTTTTGTTTGGAAGCCCCAGTAATGGCTGATCAGTTCTGACCATCACTTTGCTGGTTGGATTTGTCTACTGCCTTTCATGATTTAATTGTAAATGCAGGGCCATTGACATAAAGTCTTACATAATGAAGCTCATACAAATGACTTCTTATTGCAACTTTATAAAAAATGATTAATCGTGAACATTGCCGGTGACTCTGAGGTTTTTACCCTTGGTTTATGATTAAAAAATGTGTGCTGGAAGTGTTGTTCATCATGCCAGCATAACATTGCATGCTTTATTCTGTGATGAATTACAGTGTGAATACATATACCCATGTGAATTATTTTGTATAGGCACACGTTTCTGCAACTTCGATAGGGAATCTTGTGTCTCGGAAATCAACCTTTCAGGATCTCTGCTCAAATGAATGAATTGGAGTGGACCAATTCAAGAAGAATTCCATGTAGTGTGTGTTTTCTGTACTGCATGCATGCAGTTGTGATATTATGTATGAAAACTTATGCACTTTGTTAATATTGTCAATATTTATGTGAAGGGTAGCTGCATATCTTGCTGTCTTTGGTGGATATATGTATATTGTTAGCTCTATTCGCACTCGTACTAATTTTCCTTGACATTCTCATCTTGAACTTAATTTCTTTGGTGCATACATTTTGCAGTCTGTTCTAGGTTATGAAGTCTCTACTATCCTAATTCCTAAGCCAAATCTATAGCTTAGGTCTTTCTGAGAATATCCGTACCAGGTCCACAACCAGTGTTAACATACTGGTTCTCGTAACTCTTTACCCAAGTCGGCTTATTATATAGGGGGGTGCAGTTGCACCCCCAAATTCCACAAAAGGGGCAAAAGGTCCACTTTTGCTGAATATTTTGATACAGAAATTTTGACAAGAAAGTCCACCTTTGGTGATAAAATGTGAAAAAAAGGTCCCTCACCCCCCCCAAATGAATCCTGTGTACGGCCCTGGTTCTAAGAATGAATGCATCTCTCCTTATCTCTCCTTATCATCAACACGCCCCCCCCCCCCACTCTGATGATTCTGGGTATGCTACTGACGACAATGGTCCCTTTCAAAGTACATTGCCTTTGGTGCATTCCCTATTACAGTCCTGGGCACCATGGGAGAACAATGCTTGTCATTGAATGGTCTCCCCAGGTTGTAAATAAAAACGAATAAATAAATAAATTACAGATCTCTACTTAGGTGGTGCATATTAGGTGAAAAGTACTGGTATGTGTTCATGTCTTGTTTTATAAGTCAATTTAGGCCACATCCAGTGGGGGCCAACATGGTGGCTCCATAATTGCACATTACTTTTTTGGGCCCATTTAACCTGAGCAACAAATTCTAAATTCAAATGAGAATATCAAATTAAATTGTGTCTGTGAGAACAGAGCTTTTAGAAAATAATGTGAATGCAGCTGTATACCAGTCTTATACTTAAATATATATAAAACATGTGTCTTTGAAAATGTTATTTTATCAAAATGTTCCTAAAAGTGACAGTGATCTATATAATGTAACTTAATATGCAAGTCCCATTTGAAAGTATTAACTATCCTACAAATCGTAAACAGTAAAATGTATATTTTTGTGTTGTGGTGTTTAACTTAAGCACAAATATACTGGTCGACCAAGACAACCTTCTGATTGTGTTAAATACACAATGAAAGAAATGGTGTTCTAAATGCCAGTAAAAGTTGACAAAGAAATGTGACAACAAGAGGGGGGGGGGACTCCCTTTGCAATATGATAAAATTATTAGTTATCAACAAGAGTGCCCCAGAGTATTACAGAGGAATATGTATGGTACAATCTGATCACTCAGGCAAAGGTTGCGAATTGTGAAATTGAAGATGCAAGCAAAAAGTGGTGTGGGGATTTCAGGAAGTGTAAGCTCGATCAAACAGTGGACTACGGTTTCATTACAGTGTCTCAAACATTCAAATGAGGTATTGCAATTGATTCTGTCATGCAATGTATTATGATGTTGTGCTGTAGTGTATGATGGAATCGATTGCAATGCTATGGTTCATCAAAGTGTCACAAACATGCTTCATTTGCATGTCTGTGACACTTTGATGAAACCATAGCTAAATTTATGGGAAAAAGCTCCCGGTGGTAATTTGCAGGTTTGTAAGGTTAGCATTTCAGTGGGGGAGATTAAAGACGCTATCAGTGATCCACCTGAATTTTGCAGGAACGGTTGAAGCATGAGGATAAGTCTGTAGAATTCCTATAAGTTTTTTTCAACTTATATGTCTAGGGCAAGTTACAGACATAAAACCTCATTTAGCAACTATTGATTAGTGCCTTCTCCTTTAATGAAAATAGAGGAAGCATCATCCAAATGCTGTGTTGTATCTAAATCGTATCAAGTCTGTGAAGTGGGTGGGTTTTCATTATTTTGCAACAGGAATTTGTATTTTTTTCTTTCAGCACATTTAATTATTAGCTGGTATCTAATAATGCTTGAAACTTGCATTTCCCTTAATTTCTCTGTATTACACGGTCATTATGGGGTGTGATTTGAACACAAAAACAAAAGTGCTTTGTCATATACCATGTCTTTGCCTAGTCTACACCAAATGTGCCTAGATGCAATATAGTTATTTAATAGCTACATATTATACATACTATATATATATACCTTGTTGATTTGTATAAGTAGTATTGATTGTATTTGTATTAAGCATAAAAGGTATTCTTAACCTTCTACTGAAGTGTTTTAAGTACAAAACTAATTACTTTTCAGGTTGTTTGTTAATTACTTTGTTGAAAATGTTAGTCTTTAACTTCTTGTAAAAAGATTCCAGTTGTATAAAAAATTTGTGATTACTGTAAATGTTTTATTCCAAATTTCTGTCTAAATTTTTAGCCCTTGTTGCCCAATTTCAGCCATCTCTTTACAAATTGGTATTGTCTTCTAAGAAGTTCCTCCTTTTTGTCAGGATGCAAGTGTTGTCTGTCTGACCAAGTAAATGTAAAATTTGGAAAGAGGCCAACCTGTGATTGAAACTAATTTAATTCCATATCTCATAGACACACACAACGGTGATATTTTTTGTCACAATATGCTTAATTTCTCTATGAAAAATAAATGTCACAGTCAATACATTAAGTCCCGGGGGGGTACTCGACCCAAAATTGAGTACGGGTGTGCGTCCACCGGGTAAAAAAATCGACCCATGTTTATAGTGACCAATTTATACAAAAATATGACCCATTTATATAGTTGGTTCCGAAATTTGGACCCATTAATATAGTTGGCTTTGAAATTTCGCACCATTTTCATAGTAACTTTTTACTAAATCAGAAAGTCGACCATTTTCATTGTAAATGCGACCAAAAAATTGAAAAATGGACCCATTTATATAGTAGCAATGACCTCAAAAAGTGACCCATCTTTATAGTAGCCTGGTGGAAAAAACGACCCATTGTTATAGTAAGGCGTAAAAATGCGACCCATATGTACCTACCCTTTTCCACTGAGTACCCCCCGGGCATTAAGTGGACCCGCTTTGGGACTTATTGATGGATTGGTGCATGTAAACAGGCAGATGGCGGCCAAGTCTCTTCCAATAAAGCAAGTCACCCAAACAAATCAAATTAGATTTGGAATAAAATATTGATTTATAACATTCAAAAATTAGATTTTGTGGTCAAGATTTTATGTTTACGTGTTAAACCAATGACATTGTCTAAAATTTGGTGTTTCTTGGCTGCCACTCCCCGAGTTTCTGTAGAGGACACAAGTCACTGGGTGTATGATAGATTTCTGTATTATACACCAATATGTATACAGCAACCATTGAATAATAATAATACATGCTGCATATTAAGTGTCTAATTGCACTCTCCAGTGCAGAGCATTTTTGCCCAGAGTGTTGTGTCTGTCTATTCAATGATGTAGTGCACGTTAGAATAAGACTGTTACCAGGTCAACTGGCTCACGCCAACTTTGGTAGGAGCCACTAATCACAACACAAAACCTGTGGCATATCATAATTCAGAACAGTAACCAATGGCTACTTACGTGCACTATGTGAGGGAATTAGACACTAAGGCCCGTATTCCAAAAAGGTGTTTAGCGTGATTTTAAGCTAAACGAAATTCCAGAAAGGAGTTTAAAGTTAAACGCAATTGTAACTCCGCCAAAATGCATCGAAATTTAAACTAGGTGCAGGGCTAGTATAAGAATTGTTTTAGTGTGTGTTTTCGCCAAGTGCACGGCTCATTGCACTGTCCAATTAACAACAGCAATGGTGCACATCGTTCTCGCCCAGTTGGTGTAGCACCTTAAACGCTACGGAAAGCCATAATGCACTTTGTGCGGAGATTTTTTTATGTGTATTGAGAAGGAAAATGCATTTCATGCTCCACATTCACTATTACTAAAGGGACACAATGTTTGCATTCTGTAAAAACAGCAAGAGTTTGTGGCAATTCCTGCCACAAAAATCAAGGTGTATCCAGCATGTTTTGTGACACAATTGATCTGACAAGTGAAAGATGGATTAGCACATATACAATAGCAATGTCTGTGAACTGATGATTGCATGCTTTTCAAGTTTGATAAATGCTAGCAGTAATGTTAACATCCTTGGCTAAGAAGTGAAAATATTAGTTTTGAAATTTGATTATGTCTGCATATTTTTTTCATACCATTGTACACTAATGGGACAGAATTGATTACTGTTAAAATTTGGTGGCCTTACATTTTTCACCATATGTTTTGAAAAACTTAAATCTTCAACACAGAAAGAATTGAATATTTTCTGTACTTGCATATTTGTAATAAACAGTGGTGTTAAGTCATTTTCAAATTGTCTTTCATTTACATTGTGTACCAGCAGTACAAAATGTGAGTGGCAAAAATATTCCCAAACCCTAACATACAACAGACAAAATTTCAAGCATTTTCATACAGCAATACACAGATTGGATTCACCTCACACTCGCAGCAACCACCATTACTCCCTTCCAAGTCCTTCCCACCTCAAAAGCCCTTCTTAAAACATGCCCGTCATCCTTCCTCAGCACGTGCCCAAACCAACGTACAGTATTCACTTTTTCTAAACCCAACATCTGCATCAAATCTCAGTCTTCATCCTATCCATCAACATCGCTCTCATCATTGCTCTCCCTGTCCTCCTCAGAATCCCCATCTCATTTTTGCTCAGACACCATGTCTCGCTTCCATACAGCATCAGCGATCTCACACAGCTCTAATACACCATACCTTTGATCTTCAAAAGGTTATCTTTTCTCTTGCAACAATTCCCCACATTCCCTAAACTTCACCCACCCATACCTTACTCTAGCTGTCACAGCCACTAACCCTTTCCCCCAGATGCATGAACTCATCACACAACTTTTCCTCCTGTTCCACCATCCCTCCAGCACCCTTCTCGCATCTCCCACACACACAAAAATCTCTTGTGAAACTTGGGGTCATTCTCTTCATCTTTGTGCATCTCCTGTGGATCCATTTCCCGAATTTACCCTCTTCCCACACATGCCACATTGGTCTACCTTGCTCACCTCCACCCCACTCACCAACACTTTTGTCTTCCCAAGGTTTACCTTCAAACCCTTACTCTCAAAGCCTTCATCAATTTCCAAAACTTCTCTCTCAGTCCCTCCATTGTCTTGCTCATTAAAACGAAGTCATCAGCATAAAACATCTCACTCATCAAACCATCTTTTGCACTCTCCGTAACTACGTCAATCACAATTGCAAAAATCAACGGCGAAAGTACAGAACCTTGATGCACACCCACCTTCACCTCAAATTCCTCCGACAAATCAGATCCCACTCTAACTCTTGTCTTTGCTCCTTCATACAAACAAACTCATCAATGCTCTAACCATTACTTCTGGTATCCCTCCCTTCCTCATTGCCCACTCCATCACTTTCCTCGGTACTCTATCAAATGCCTTCTCCAAGTCGTTCCTTTCCTTGACATAAACCCAAATTGCATCTCATCCACTATCACTATCTTACGAATCCTATTCTCTAAAACGGCTTACTGTATTTTCGAAACAGAACTCCCATTGGATTACACGCTTTATTCTGTTATGCACGTTATGCACGCATGACGGAATAAAGCGTGTAATCCAATGGGAGTTCTGTTTCGTTTCGCAAAATACAGTAAGCGCTTTAAAACCCTCTCCACAATTTTCATTGCATGCTCCAACAACTTCAGACCCCTATTTGCACCACAACTCATTGCAACCCCTTTAAAAATTGTAACTATCACAACTCACGCCCCACTCCTTGGCATCCCTCCTCCATTCTAAACCTCTCTGACACCAACTCCATCATCAAATCAATCCCCAGTGGCAATTTGGGGGGGTTGCCTTCCGCCCCAGGGTCCCCATCAAAAACCAGGTCGGATACGCTGCTGAATCCCTATCTTCACTCGCAATAATCATCTTAACACTCGCCCTCTGAGGGTCAGCTGCCTTTCCTTTTCATGCTCTGCTTGCCTTCATCACTACTTACCGGCTGACCCCTCAAATGGCCCTCCATACATGGCTTCCACCGTTGATCCAAATCATTTATGATTCTATCCATATGCTCTTCCAGACTCTACCTCTATCTCTCTCACTGAAATTCAACTTCCCATCAAATCCCCCTCAACATCTCCCCCCTTTGACATCTATTCCATCCTTTTTCATTGACTTCACCTTGTTGGATTCTCTCTCACTCACTCAGCCCCTTCTCAGCTCCTGCTTTCATAGCCCTCGTCACCACTTTCTTTGTTTCGCTTCTTCCAAGCTCGTATACCATGCTCATATGTGCCTTTTCACCGTGTTATTGAACAAGTGAAATGCTGAACCATCTTATTGTATTAACAATTACTATACAAAAAACTACACTGTGAGAAAAAAATGATGAATTTGATCTGTGTACAGCAGCAGCCAATGAAATTCATTTTTTTGTTCAATATATCAGTAGCTCTATAAATAGATTTAAATGAACAATCACTGGTTTGAATGAAAACAAAACTGTCCATGAGAAATACTATAAACTACTTAAAGCCGGCACTGGCACATTTCAAAAAATATTTTTAAATTTCTTCAATATGCATCTCAACTGATAAGTCAGGCATGGGAAGAATAGAGATACATTTTACACATAAAAAAAACATACTCACAAACAATCGGATTTGTTAATAAGAGGTTAAGGTTAAAGACATCCATGTAATTTGTAGGATAAACTGTAATCACACAAATGTTTATATTACAGAATACCTTACACTTGATCAACCTAACACTACCACATTCTGACTATGCACTTTAAATCGGCACCGACCGAGAACCAGAAATCCTCACCACAAAACTGAAAGTATAGGGTCACAGCCACGCCGTACCGACCGGACGCCGATTGTAACATCGGAGCGCCCCCAAACGCGTTCTGTTAATTTCTGCAAACCGTGTCCAGAAGGACCCAGAATTTGCTATCAGTTTTGTACCGAATTTTGCGTCTCAGAGAGGTGGCAGGTAATGAACCCGTAGCAGGTTAGTATTGGTATCAGTGTTCCTAAGGATATCTGTTTTGACCCTTTACGTGCAGTTTTCTCTTCATAAGATTCGTGTTTCTGCCCTGCCTTCGCAATTTGATTGATCGTTGCGGTATGTCACAGGCTCAGCTAGCATTACATTCGCATTCCTGCCGCGAGTAATCCCCTACTGTAATTCCACCAGATCAGACCTAGTTTTTGTTCGAGAATCGTTCTAGGTTTGCTTCTGTTCTCACATAGTATTTTAAGTTCCTACGATGTTCAAAAAAACATTTTTCTCCCTCTTTTCTCGTACTGTCTTTCTCCTAATGAATATGTATTAGCCTGTCGGCCATTTTCCCTTAAATATTATATGTTCTAGCTTGGGTGATCCATTTCTGGCCTTGTTGTTCAGGAGTAGATCATCCACCGTTGATGTTGGGCTCATTCCCATTTTTGTATAATTCCCATAGGCTATTTTATACCCCTGGGCAAGCCCTTCTATATGTGGGACCCTTCTAGTTATATGAACAAATTAAATAACCCCTTTACGGGGGGGATCATGGGGTTAGACTGGCGGGATGGGGGTCCCCATGTAGGACCCTCACTCCCTAGTCCGGTAAGAGTGGGGTAGCTCTTACCAACCCTATTGACAAATAATATTAGAGTACCCGTGGCATTCTCAGCTGCCCAGTGTACTTATGCCCTCTCAAGATGACAAAAGGGGAGATCATCCTTATGAGGATGGGGGGGAGGCCAAGTCACCCTATAATTTTCCAAGTATATCATCTGGATGGGTGATAAAACATGAGGTCATGAGAGAGGCATGAAATAATGTTAAGTATGACGGGGAAAAGTATCTCTCATTAAAGGGATATAGGGCAATTCTCCACGTGCCGAGTTACCCTGCGACTAAGGGGTATTGTTACACCCCCCAAAAAAAACACCTGTGCATTTCAGCTGCCCAGTGTGTGTGTGTGGAGGGGAAGAGGCTTCTAAACTACTACTAGACCTCTTAGAATTACATGGCGATGTGAGATATATAATGGTATCTATTTAAATTATAATATTATATATTATAGCATGTACTTAATGCTTATATTTCCCCTTTTGCCATGATGTGGTTTGAGGGGGTGGGGACCGGGACCCCTTCCCCGGCGTCGCTAGATAGTTGGTAGGACAGGGGATTCGGGATTCCCGGGAGAAACCAGTTGTGGGTCCGTCGGGAGGGAGGTCGGCACATATATATATCTTCCTTAGTTTGCCTTCCTTTCATTTGCCCGCCCCCCGGGGAGCCGTCGGGGCTAACCCGCAGGCCCGGGATCCGCCGGGGTTTAGGGGGTGAATAGTGTTGGACTCCCCGAGCCCATCGAAAAAAAAAAGACGGGTTTTCCCCGGGGTTTTATCGGGGCCACAACCCCCCCCCCCACCCCCACCCCCCCCCCCGAGCCCCGCCGGGCCCCGTCCTGACGACGGGACCGTCACGACGTAAGGTCGCATACCGCATATGTAATGTATTAATTGAAGCGTTCTCTTATTATTCTGTGAGAGTGTGAATTTTTCCCCTTTCTTTCTATCTTTTGTTCAGCGGTGGTGTGCTTTATGTAAGGTCTTTATTAAGACCAGAAAAGGGACCAAACACCTTTGACGTATTTGCAAAAAATGCAAAGAAGGGGCTCCCTGTCCTTTGGGAAAGGACTGGACCCCAGAGCAGTGGGCCGCCTTTATGAAAGAAAGGGAGAGGAGATTGAAAGCTAGAGGAGGAAGGCGGGGGTCAGATCGGAGCGGAAACAGAATCCAGTGACTCCTCCCGGATTGAGTCCCAGAGAGCCCGAGCCAGACGGTGGGTAGCACTGTCGAAGCTCCGCCCCTTATCCGGCCGGCACAGGGGTGCGATGTGGCCATGGCTTTACAGGCATGGCTACCCTCAGCAACCGGGTATTGAGTAAATTGATGAGTTATTGGAGTCACAGCGAGAGCAAGGATAGGGCAGAGGGAGATCACACCGGAAGAAAGTAGATCGAGCTCTTTGTAGTCCTTCCCCTTCCCCAAGAGGGGGTCGGAGACCCTGTCCTGATAGGAAGAAAGCAAAGGAGAGCTCAGTATCCTCATCTGAGGGTAGAGACTACGGGGACTACTATGGAGGAGAACGCCATAAGTCTCAAGGGGGATATATGAATTCAGGAGGGGATTCATTCCCAGCTCCCCGCAGAGCTCTCAAACAGGGTAGAAGCGACAGGAGAGAGGGGATAGATAAAATCCCCCTCCACGCTCACAGGAGCAGGACCAAGAATAGACCTAGCAATCATGGCCCATGATAGGCAACCGCGGCATAGCCATCAGGCGACCATCCCCTCCCCGGCCCACCAGGATCAGCCGGGGGTGTCCGGTTCACTGCCCCGGGGGCGAGCCATATCCGATGGCTAGCACTCCGGCAAACCGTGGCTAGGTCAGCAAAACACATATACACCGGAGCATGGTATGATGTACCCCACTCCATTGGAATACACAGGTAATGGAAGTGAAATAAACCTGCAGGCTCTTCATTACTTTCTCCCCTTGGTTACCCTAAAACCAAACACCATCTTATAGGGAACATTGCCAGTCATTTCAGACAACCACTGCTAGTAGGCAGCTTATAGCCCCTGGTACCCAGGCAATGGAGCTCAACACATGGTAGAACAGAGGAGCCACGTCTGTCCAGGAACAGTCCCGGAGCCAAGCTCCGGTTGCCAGAGGTAGCGCAAGTTAATTACATACGGAGCAACGCCCACTCAGACGGCTTCCGCTACAATGCCCCCCTCAGCCACGGACACGTAAAACAACAGGAATCTGATCACAGGCAGGAGTTTCGCTTAGGGGCCGAAACCTAGCTCAGACAGGGGGGAAAACGATGTTGGGTCCACCCACATGAGCAGCTAGAGCCTGGACTCCCAGGGAAGAGAGGTGAAGCTTCTAACGCCTAAAGTGCTTGCCCCGTGATGGGTGAGGTCCTGCGCTCAGCCAACCTGGAAGTAGTGGTGGAGCCAGGGGACACCAGGTAGCTTCAAACCTGGGAATAGCTGCTAGGCTGGATACGAGGCAGCTAAATGTTATATGCCATTGTACCATTGCGACAGACATGAAACAGGGCCATTGACACCATAGGAATCTAATAGACGCTTTGGTCGTCTTTCATGGTTGGAAGGATCACTCACATGCAAGACTGAGGACCGACGTTACTTATTATCCCCCTGTGCCCAGAAGATTGCTGTCCATCAGATGGAAGCAGGTAAGGGTCCCCGGGGTTGTGGAAGGCCCATGTCCCCCAAGGGGAGTAGGCTCCACACAAGGTAGCCGCCTGGAACAGGGAACGGATGAGGACGCCTACTTAGGAACTGGATAATCTAGCCCGTGACGGTTATTAGACTTTCAAATGCTTACAGTACTTTCGCCTCATCTGACAGGGAGCTTTGAACCAGAGGAAAAACCTGGCCGAGGAAGAGAGAGGCGCAGGGTGATGCTAACCATGCGTGACCTACACCACGTAACTGCAGATCACTTCATTAAGATTGCCTGAGTATCTGCGCCGTCTGAATGTGGCTAATGCTCAATTTCACGAGCAAGTGCACTTTGGTAGATGCCCCACATCGGGTTGAGGATCTGTTTGGGGGGCATGGCGGCCGAGGGGCCGGACGCGGGCGCGCCCAGGCGCCCAGTTACCAGGGCAACTATGGACCCTATGAAGACCCTAATATGGGGGTAATTTAGTCCCCAAGGAAACCCACAGACAACCGCCAATACCCCGACCAGCAATTGAGGGCAAGGCATTAAAGAGGCAAAAAAAGCACTTCAAGAGAGGACGGAGGGGGCAAAAGGCCCGGTCTCAGAGAGGTAGAGCCCTTCGGGAGTTAGTTGTTGCTATCTTCGGATAGTCCCACCCCCACGGGAGGGTGGGGGACGTCTTCCAAGGGTTCATTCAGGCTGGCAAGCGGTGACCTTGGACCAGTGGTCCTGGATGTCATTACCTTGGGGTTATCCCTGGAGTTCCAAAAGCCAGGCCCCCCCCCCCCACTTTCCTAGGGGTCCGCCCCACTCCCCTGCCCCAGGGACCCAGTGAAGAAATAGGCCCTCCTTTAAGGAGGTGGAGACCTGATTCAGAAAGGAGCCGAGTGGTACGGACTCCACACCAGGTTCAATCGGGCTTCTTCTCCATGTTCTTTCTTACCCTAAGAAGTGGAGAATGGAGCCCCAATCCTAAAACCCTTGAAAAGGTTCAACCGCCCACCTCCCTTCCTATGGAAACCTAGCAAAAAATTCTAGAAGTGCTTCCCCCCGGAAGCTGGGGGGCAACCTTACACCTCTGAGATGCATAGCTGCACTTACCCATCCACAGAGACTCCCCGAAGTGGTAACGCTTAGCATCAGGGAAAGAAGTACAAGTTTTGTCGTCCTCCCATTCGGCCCGTCGACGGCCCCCAGAACATTCACCAGGTTAGTTTAGCGAAAGTAGTAGTAGTGGCCGGAATGCCTCGTCAGAGATGGGACCATGATTTTGTTATACTTAGAGGACTGGCTCCTGGTTGCCCCAACCACAAGCAGACACTAGCACAAACAGTACAGCGCCTAGTGCTGTCTTTAGGATTCTTGATCAACCCAGAGAAGTCTGCACTCCACCCATCACAAAACCCACTCTTCCTCGGGGTAAAGACTAGACTTCTAGGTAGCAAAAGTGTTCCCCACAGAGGAGAGAGTAGAGAGCATCATATATGTGCCCTCCGTGATTCATTCGCACGTAGTGGAGGTATGACTTCTTCTCCGTCTGTTAGGGCTGATGGCCCGCTGGTCGATTGTCTCACCATGGGCAAGCTAGAATGAGGGAGATTCAGTTGTTTCTGTTGGGGCGGTACCGACCAGGTACCACCCATTGACTTATGATCCCGATGCCACTCGGGCCTAATCCCAGCCTTGAGATGGTGGACACTCCATCCAATTGGAAAATAGGGAAGACCTTCCCCAACACACAAGTTTTGACGCTGACCACAGAAGGGCGAAGACGGATGGGGAGCCCACCTATTAGACTTCTGTATATCGGCCTTTGGTCTACAACACAAGCGAGTAGTTTCCCATATAAAAATTCTAGAGTTGTGGGCCGATCCATCTAGCTCTCCAAAGGCTCTCAGGCAATAGTGAGGCAGGTAGGGAAGCGTCCGTTCGACATTATGACGGTAGTAGTAACATACTTGACAAAGAGGGAGGGACGAGGGGCATCAGCCTATGCAGAGCGACAATCAGCTCTGTTCCTGGTGTGCCAAGAGGAGAATCGCCCTGTGGCAGACATCTTCCAGGAGGGAAAATCTGGGCGACAAAACTGTCCAGACAAGGCCCCCAAAAGTCAATATCCAAATTGCCTTGGGGTTCATCAGTAGAGTGGACTATAAATTAAAGAGGTCTGATGCTTTTTGTGCCGATCAATCTGTGCCGCCGAGACCATCCTCACATCCGATTCTGTTGCTTCGGCATCAATCACCGCCCTCCAGTGTATTATGCATGGGATCAGGACCCGGGAGCCATAGGAAGGCCGCTATGATGGCGGATTGGTCGGGGCTAATCGCTTATGCATTCCCGCCATCGCTTTAATTCCGAGGGGCTGGAGAAGGTAGCCCCGACACAGAATGCCTACTCTGATAGTCGCCCCCCCCATAGGCCCCGATCACATTGGTTTCCACGCCTACTTGCGCCCCCTGTGGTGGAACCGGTCCTATCCTAAATCCGACGGGATTTTGACCACTCCCGTCTTCCCGAGAGAGGATTCCCTGGTGGACAATTCAACCACTCCGCTTAACGGTGTGGAGAATTTCAGAGTTCCATACAGAGGCGGGACCTTTCTCGGGAGGCTGGCCGATTTGACATCAAAGGCAAGGCGTGTTTCCACCAGACAATTTATAAATTCCAGGACTGACGGGAGATCAACAAGTGGTGTGCAGATAGAATGATCAACCCGTATTCTGCATCTTTAAGTCAGATTGGAGATTTTCTGACCGAGGTTTTTTTAAAGGGATATTGAGCCCAGAAAGGCTCAGGCTATCGTTCTGCCATTGCCGCACTTTTCATCATGGGTTTGGGCAGGGGTTTAAGTGTCCAATAGCCCAGTATTGTCTAGTTTGATTAAGGGCATGTTTCATGGCGGGGCCCCTCGTCGGGAACTGGTTCCGGAGTGGGACCTTCCTTAGTACCCAGTTTTTGGCGGCAGAGCCTTTTGAACCTTAGAACGCGACCAGCTTAATGAACGTGAGTAGGAAGACTGCGTTTTTGGTAAGCTGTGGCGGTGGGCGTAGAACGCCGAGATTCACGGATTGTCAATTGATGAGAGACATATTAGGTTTTCTAGTTAGTGGGTAAACTATTTCTCCCAGAGCAGGTTCTTGGCTAGACAACAATCCTAGTTTACTCCTCAACAGGGTTCTACCTTTAATTTTAGGGCCAACAGGAAGTGGAAGAGGAGGGCTTTGGTGACCAGTCGTGCTTTGGACATATATCTGAGCGTACTGATGGCATCGAGGCCCTAACAATAAAAGCTTCTTTGTTACAAACTACTGCCTTATTCGCAGCATCTAAGCACACCTTCAGCCGCTGGGTATTGTCCGTCATAGTGACGCCTCTGAAAAAAAACACGAACTTCAGATGGAACAGGTTGCATGTAAGAACTTCACGATATCCGAGCTCAATCTTCTTCATGGGCACTCTACTCGGGTCTTCCTTGGCGCGACATTATTGATGCAGTGGGTGGAGGACTGCCACAACCTTCCAGACCACAGTCCTCAAGGATGTGTAGCCTCTAAGAGTAGGGTTCCAGTAGCAGCGTCGAGCAGACGTCGCTGAGCTTTCAGGATTGTTCTCGGTGGTGTTGCACTTTGTGTCCATTTATTTTAATTAGAGTAGTAAAGTAGAAGACTTATTTAGGTGGTGAGAGGGCGATAAGCTCTATGGTTCTTCTACCTTGGCTTTCTTCCGCCACCTAGTCAGTCCCAGCGGGAATCTGTGCATATAGTCAGAATGTGGTAGGTAGGTTGATCAAGTGTAGTGTATTCCCCTCTAGCAGTGAGAGGGCGATACGCTAACTTGTGATACCTACCTACCCACATTAGGACGCCCACCCTGGTGCCACCACAAGAAAGCCTCCGGTAGTTCCGGTTTGGGTTGCAGAAAATTGTAAACTAGAACGGTGTTGGGCGCTCCGATGTTACAATCGGTTGTCGGGTCGGCTGACGCGTGCCGTGACCCTAATAATTTCAGTTTTTGTGGTAGTAGGATTTTCTGGGTTCTCGGGCGGCGCCGAGTTAATGTGCATAGTCAGAATGTGGCAGGTATAGGTATCACAAGTTAGCCTCTCTCCCTCTCACTGCTGAGAGGGGAATATCATAGAATCGTACTAATTGATATTAAACCACAATGGTAGAAAAATATCAATTTTGAAAAATCTTGATGCGCGCCAATATGTTCACAAAATGTGCCAGTGTCTCTTTAACAAGCTATTTAATCACAAATGCGGGTAAGGTGCAATGAGATATTTCAAATAACAGATGTGTCTTAAAAAAAATTGAAATTACGATTTTTGCACTGATTGATGTAAACTTTCTATCAAAAATATCCCCATCTGAAAGGAAGCAAAGCGGAGGGGAACTACCAGCCTATGTTTTATACAAAATATCAGCATTATAGAAATCAACTTTAATCACATTTCTGTAGTAGACATTGTCTTTAAAAAAGAGGTAGGCGTGCTCTCCTAAGACTCAGTCAAAATTAAGGAGTAATTTAGAGAATTTAAGAACATTATAGCAATTGTACATAAAAAATGATCTTTCCAACAGGAATTACAAATCAATGCACTTAAGAAGAGCGGCATCAGGGAGTGTAGCACTAAAAGGAGACATTATTGGGGAGCGATCACTCACACTCGCCTTAAAAGACCTGTTGCTGTATCCAAAATAGGCAAGAAATATGATTGGTGTTCTAATCTATATGAAACCATAATATGATGCAGAAACTAGGGGTGGCTTGAACTCTCGTTGCACTTTAAACCATCCAAGTTATTGTCCCCGCGAACGAGTTCGGAACGGGACTATGAAATGAGCAGCGTCTGTCCGTTCATGATAAAAATGTTAACCCATGTTGTTTGCGATTTTTCTGGAGTTCCGTAAGGGCTATGATGATGTAACTTGGTGGAAAGAAGCGGGCTGATGAGTTCTCGACCTAATTAGCATAATTTATGAAAATTTTCCTGCAAGGCTTGTGTACAAGTTTTCTTGAGTTCCGTAAGGTGTATAATGATGTAACTTGGTGGAAGGAAGCGTGCTGAAGAGTTCTCGACCAGATTAGATTTTGGGCATATTTTGGGCATATTTCGGGCAAATTGAGTATGCAAATGAGCTAATTAATATGCAAAAATCAGCGTAATCACTATATTTTTTGAAACGGTACATCGGATATGCAAAATTCCTTTACTGCATGAAAGCCTATCATGGTGCGCATCTTCTTTGACATTTTAAGGTGTGCGATATATGCGGCTTAGGTATGCAAATGAGCTAATTAAATATGCATAATTGCTGTATCGCTAAAACGGTAGATCACATATACAAAATTCCTTCGCTATGTGAAAGACTACTCTGCCATACATCTTTTGTGTGAATTGTAATTGGGTCAAAGTGCTTGTGGGCCAATTAAAGGGGCATTTTTTGGATGCAATTGATCTAATTAAATATGCATAATTGCTGTATCACTCAAACAGTACATTGGATATGCAAGGGGGTGTGGTGGGGTGTCAGGGAGGGGTGGGGTGTCGGGGGAGGGGGACGGGTGGGGTTATACATTGTAGTTGCATTTATCGCATGTTAATGATCGCGCAATTCGGCGGGGACATATTTTACGCATCGCGTAAATTTATACGAGTTCGCCTTGTATGACTGCAAATCTTGTGTGCATGCAGGCACATCATAAAGATATAAACTGGGTGCCAAGTCTGCAGATTACCAGCTCCAAACTAGGGGTGGGCGCTATGTTAAAGCAAAATATTTCACTACTATACCCAGAGATGTAACTTTTCCAGAAATTTCCAGATTTCTGGCCATAAATTAAAAACAAAAATAAATCTTTTTTTTTTTCAATTTCTTAGATTAAAGTGTTATCGATAAAGGTAAAGCTGCATCAAAAATCCAAGTTTTAAGTACCAATATATTTTCGAGAAGGGGGTCTTGTACCCTAAAAAAAACGTTCCCCGGAGCCTCACGGATGCCACGCTAAAATTTGGCCTTCCCATCGGTTCAAACTTTGGATTTTCAGGAAATGGGAGTACTCTGTTACATCTCTGTATACCATGGATTCCAAATGAAATATGAACAGTCTTTCACCATACATACTTTAAACCAGAGTTTCATTTTTACCCTATTTACAAACATTTTTAGCTAAATAAAACTTGATTGTTAAAGACACTATCAGTGATCCGCCCAAAAGAGTTACAATATTTTAAATTTGCAGGAATAGCTTTAAAGTGAAGAATAGGTCTATGGAGTTCTCATAAGTTATTTTTTCCAAGCGAAAAATTAATAGAAAAGGAAGAAAACAACAGTGTCCAAAGATATGAATCTCCATTGAATTATGTGTTGTATAAGTGTCCGTAAGGACCGTAATGGCTAAAATATCCGATTTTGTCCTTATTAGGTTGCTTTTGGTCCTATAACTTGGGAGGTATGTTTGGATGCCTGGAAGCTTTTTACAAACAAGCAAAAATCTGATTTTTTTTGATTTTCTGATTGAGCAAATCACTGATAGTGCCTTTAATTTGCGAAATGAATAGATTTAAAAAAATACTATTTTCTCCTTTGGAAGATTTAATTTAGTGTCCGTCCTATCACATCCGTTGTTTCTGAATCAGCCAAATTAATCGGTAAAACACATTTAAACAACATAACGAATAGAGGGCACCACAGATGCGTCGTTAGGCATTTGACTGTGACATGGTTTCGGATTCGACCTAGGTTTTACTGCGAAAAGTGTAAAAATGTGAAGGTACTATAACAATGAAACAAAACATATTTCTAGGTTAAGATTTTGTGTAGAATCCAAATCTGAAGTCAAAAAATGCAAAATGTTGGATGCATTCCAAGATATCGCAATTTGGGGTATTGCGCAATGCCGAGTCCCATAGAAACTAATGGTATTTTGCTGAAAATTGGATCTTGCTTGAAAAAAAAATTAATCAAATATTTTGCAGTTTGACAAAAATGTAATACTATATTCTTGTGGGAATATGTTTTGGGCATAATCGATTAACTTTTCAACAATGTCACTTTTTTTTTTGTGGGTTCTCGAAACGCCCAATTTTAGGTAACATTTGGATTCTGCAAATTGAAAAAAAAATTCTCAAATTTTAGACAGGGTGAAAAAAGTCAATACCATAACTATGTAGGGACTTGGTTTGGGCATAATCGGTTAAAGTTTCAAGCCTATAGCTCTTATGGGAAGGGAAAGTACAAGGAAAACGCAAGAGAGGAAGACAGAAGAAACAATGGTTCAACAACATCAAGGAGTGGACAGGCTACAGGTACATACAAGCTAAGAGAATTGCTCAAGACAGAACTGTATGGAGGAAGATAGTTACAAACTGTGCAGAAGTGGTCGCCAATCGTCATATGTGATGGAGGCAGCAAGGCAAGGCAAGCTCTTATGGTTTTCTCGTACTTCCAATTTTATTGAATGACGATATTTTTTTCACACACTGGAAAAATCAAGGGGTAGAGGAAGCATTTTTGTATTTTTGGAATTGTTCCTATACTTGAACTAGGTTAGGTATCAATTTGAAGCTCATTATATTCTGCATAAACTGACAGATAAATCATCACTGTATACCCTTCCTTTCCAGAGATGTGATTGTGCAGAGCAAAATTTTTGTTCAAAAGTGCCAATGTGTTCAAATTTGAATGGTTCTGGTGTCCAAATTAAGAAATAATTTATAAAACAAATACTTGAATCCATAAGTTGTTACCTTTTTAAACTGCTATGTTAACATTTTAAAGGGTCGTATATATTTAAAGTTGGTAGGTGAAAATTTTTGTCACCTGAAAATCGGCCACAAATCAATATTTTGTAGCGAAATGGTGTATGATACAGGGTTTTCAATTAAAAATTCATAATCTACGAACAGTTTTACCCTAGAAAGGACATCTTAAAAATTAAACATGGTTATTTTTGCTCCGATATGATTTTTTTCACACTTTGGAACTAAAACCTCAGTCAATTCTGAAACCATGACCTATGGTACTGAATATAGTTTGTTCAAATCCCACTCTGACCTGGGAATGGAAAACTCCTGCTAAACCGGAAATGAATAGGGATATGACTCCTCGGGCTATGGGATTACCTTAACATATAGCAATGATATGAATGGATTGATAGACCAATAAGATAAGATTGTGATACCTACCAAAATAAAATAGTTAATATGTGATACATTAGAACTTTCTAAAACCAATCCAGAACTATATACAAATATCACACTGACAAAGAGGTATGCTCAATGTAGAAATTAAAGGGACATAACACGCTAATTTTTAGTTTACATATGTGATAAATTATGTTTAAACGATTATCAACATTGATGATATTACAAAAAAATAATTAGCTAATTGGAAGACAAAAATGAAATCGGGAACTGATGGGCGCATCCATGTTACCAATAATATCACGGCCATAATGAAGTTTTGGCCATCTCGCGGCCACTGCTAAGTCATGTCTATAGTTTGTCCCATGATGGTTGTCAAACCACGAAAGCCTAATTTACTTTTGAGTATTTAACATGTATTAATGGTTGGCCTGCCTTGAATAACGGGTTGTAATGCAGTGATTATATTCATTAAAGAAATAACTACTTCACAGATTAACTCAAATACAAGAACGAGTTGAGGCTCCTTACTTCGGATGTAAAGATTTTCCAATGAAGAGTAGAGTCAATCGAAGTCCACTGTCCCACATAACCGTTCAGCTGCCAGATAGCAAAATAGTGTCATCCAAGGTACGCTTGACGGTCTTCTCAATCGATTTTACGCGGGGGGAAATTTCAATTGATTGTATAGTATGTGGCATTGAGGACTCTAATATGAATGGCTTACTCTGAGCATTACGTGCTGAATAACATTTCGGTTGACATTTAGTTTCCCCCTTTTTAAAAACTTTATACGTGACATTTTGTTGAGGACACGCTATATAATCCGCTTTAAAATTCTAAACAGTCAACACACACCTGCTGTATTTGTTGGCAATCATGGCCGCTCCATCAAACCAGCAGAACAATAAGCAAAGCGTAGGTTGGATGGAAATCTCCTTTAATTATAGGTTTCATTAGAGCTGTCTAGTTGGTTTATAAATTGATTTAAACTGTTTGGTTTTTTACTTTTGGGAATAACCTTTTTAATAGTCGTGAAGCGGTTTGGCTGCAAAATTGTCAGACAACCCTCCCCTCGGGACAACAAAACGCAACCACTTCTATTAGAAGATAGTAAAAAACTATTTTAAAAAATGATGGTTGTGGTCAAAAACTTTGGTGGCGGGGGGGTGCGTTTTGGGTAAAAAAAAATCACGTTTTTGAGCTAAAAAACTTAAATATCAAGGATTTATTCATTTCTTAGCAAAACAAATTTTAATCCATCGTGCAATACTAATCAATCTCTGGCATTTATATTTTAGATTTTCTGTTGTTACAATATATAAAGGGTCTAGCATTTTAGCCCCCAAAAAAATCACCTTTTTTCGTAAAAAAAAAACATCCTTTTTATCACTTGTCACACACCAACGGTCTTACCTGAACCCTTTATGCAATGTATAAAACCTATATCAATAACCAAAAGGATGCCATAAAAATAAGATTGTAATATTTTTACTTAAAAAAATTAAAAAAAAAATATAATTTTCGCTTAACTTGCAGCCCAAATTCATTTTTCGGCATAGAGAAATCATCCCTGCCACCAACTATTTTCAACCACAACCATCATTTTCTTAAATCTTATGTATTTATCTATCACAAAATGGGTTGTGTTTGTTGTTACGGTGGGGGAGGGGATAACTCGAAAACTAGAACACTTTTCAAGGCTCGGCCGCTCCGCTAATGTGTTATTTGGAATTTATAGCAACCAAGTGAGTCATTTTGCAATGATGTAAAAGCTTTCAATACAAAATATCCCATCTGAAGGAATTAAGCTGCCAATGCGTACAAGTGGTAATATTTGAGCAAATAAAAGTTCAAAACTTTTTCAAATCAGAATCATTCTTTTTTTAAGATATTTTTGTAGCCAAATACAAGAAATCTACTGAGTATCTAATATATAGGATAATAAAGAATATGACACAATACATGGCTGTCAGATGTGATGTAATGGCTAAGCCCTTTTCAATATAGCAACTCCCCAAAAACAAAACCCAATATTTACAGCAATAACAGACAAACCAATTTAAGCGTATGAAGTGGGTGGTTCATGGGTGTTCCCATGACCCAAATTTATGACCTCGTCCTCCTCCGTTATTCATACATAAAAATTCAAAAATAACTCTTAAAAACTCTTACCCGTGGAGCTGATGCTTCAGCTCCAATCGTTTGTAAAAAGAAATATTGCCTTAAAAACATTAAAAAATACATCGTGTCCTCGGACCGCATGTGTCGCCTTCCGTCGCGGTTTAATGACAGGCCTTAATATGAACCTTTGACCTTGGCATGTGACCTTTGACCCTTAGGCATGTGACCTTGAACCTCATCAAAATGAGGGACCAATCCAATGTTGTCACCTATGACTCAAGTTTGGTTCAATAACTTCAACTTAGGTCAATTTTTATACATTTCATCTTACAACTTGACCTCACATGCCCTTTGGACTGAGTTATGTGACCTTTGACTCATCGCACGATGAGAGATCCCGTTTGCATCTATACTGACGTTGGTTTAATCCATTGAAGTATGCAGATATTACCAGGAAATGTTAACCCTTTTTCACCAACATAATCAACAACACCTAAACGACAAGTGACAAAGTGATGCCCTATGTGTCTTCCCTGCCTTAAGGCAGGCGACACAAAAAATATGGACAAGCGGTCCCAAGTAGGTCTATCCATATGTGGTTCAAAGAATAACTTGAATCCATCACTGCACTTACAAGCTCACACATTTTTAACCAAAGTGTATAGACACATGCGACAAATATAATTACCCTAATTGACCCTGCATGACCTTGGACCTCATCTGTCTCCCCACATAAGACCCCTTGTTCAATGTAAAGGCATACCAAGTATGAACTTTGATCTCCATCACTGCAATTAAAATGACTAGACGACCATTTGAACCAAAAGGGTAACCAAAAGTTATACACACAGACTGACTGCACAGAATCATGCAGCCATAAGGTCTTTTCCTATCGGATGACCTAAAAATGCATTTTACATCAAGAATTAATTTTTACATGTTAAACCAATGACAACGTCCAAAATTGGGATTTCTTGGCCGCTGCCGCCACCACTCATGGATTGTCTTGAAATCTCTCATTTCAGAATTTCACATTTAAAGCAACATAGCAGTGTACTGAAACAGACTCATTGCCAAGAAAATCAGAAAGCGATGCAGTGATACCATAGAGTTACATAAATTAAACATGTTTTTGTATTTCGCTCTATAAGTGCATCCTCACTGCATTATGTACTTTTTGAGGTGTTCCACTTTTTTTTTCCAAAGAACAATGGAATCAAGCCAGTATTGTACACAATTCAAGGGAATTCTTTTATAGAGAGGAGGATACTCTCTTTCTGAAATTCTGAATTCGGAAAATGTCATTGGCATATTGCCCAGGGCACATTGGTCCAATATTAATTGCAACCACAATTTCAGCTAAAGAATACAATGTCAATGATACAAATCTACAATTTTATGACATGAGCATTAAACAAAGCAGTATTTTTTAGCAAGGAATAATTTGAACAAAGAGAAGATATCAGTAGCTTCCCACAATGCATTGCTTCCAACGGAGGTTTTGTACAGGTACTGATGTGAAAATAGTAGAGATGAAAAGTAGCTAAATAACAGTTACTCTCACCAAACTAGCATTTTAAGAATGTTTGTCTCTAACGATACATGACTAGCCTGTACAAAATCTCCATTGGAGGAAGCAAGCATTGTGGAAGCTACTGATATCTTCTATTCATTTGAACCGTCAGTTGAGCAAGCATACACCAATATCATTCTGAATAACAGACTTGTTTTGCACTCAGTTCAGTTTGCATACATTACGGCTGAACAAAACATTTTTTCAATTGCTGAGATTTTTTCAGCTGCACAAATAAATGTTTTTGATCCATGGAAAGAATTTAGCAAGGAATAGGAGTACATTTGAACAGTCAGTTTGAGTAAGTATACACATTATATTTCAATAAATGAAGCATTGGGGTTTTTTTTTTTTTTTTAAAAAAAAAAAAAAACGTTTTTTGTTTTTTTTTTTTCTCAGTTTCAGTTTGATACATTTCTGAACAAAACATTTTTTCAATTTGCTGAGATTTTCCAGTGCACAAATAAATGCATCGACTGAACAGACTTGTCAATCTAAGCTGCAGTGAATATCAACTGCATGAAGTATTTTTTCTCTGGACATACTTTTAAATGGATAAAATAAAAACTATTTAGTTTTTGCACACAATTATTTTCAAAATGAAGTGCCATTTGTCACTCGGTATATTTATAAATTTCCGCTGCATTATTGTTCATTACATTCTCCTTAGGTAGGATCAGGGTTCACACTAGGGTTTTGAAAAAAGTGCGTCTACTTGGACGCAAATTTTTTTCCCTGAGGTTGAAAAGTGCGTTCAATTATATTATTAAATAATATTATATTAGAGTAAATTATATGCGTGTCAAGGTTTGGCCTGTTGTAATACCCGGGGGGGCCACGCGGAAATAATATTTGTAAGCACCCGCGTGAGAGAAAACACGGATTTAGGGTGCTTTGAAAGGCAAAACGCGGATCCGCGCGGATCCGGTTTAGGGTCTCAAAATAGCTGATTTAGCACAAGATAAGGGGTTTTTAATAGGAATATCCTCGCTTAGGGTTACTTGTTAAAATGATCCAACTAGCGGTGACATATCATTACTTATTGGCTTAATACAGCGTTTTTACAATTACAAACCATTTTTGGCGCCCGTATTTTTGTACCATCTCTTTACCAGGTGGCATCGAACCGTCTGGAGTTATTATTGTATTACCCGGAAGTACGTTATTAACAGATGAGTAGTGCGTCCGTCGATAACTACATGGAGCAGTAAAATTGTCGCAAGATAGTTAAAAAAAGTGGAAAAAAAATTACGAGAGACTAACTCCAGAATAATTGTATAATTGAAAGCTCGATTTGATATCAAAGATCATTCATAAAGCATCTTATTGCCGATATATCCCTGGATTATACCCAGGCCATCGTCACTTACCATTTGCGTACCAGGCCCCGGCCGCCGAAGAAGAGAAAGAAAGGAGTGTGTCCACAACTTGAGCGGGGGTTTGGTGAGCTCGTGTTTCTAATTGGTTACTTCCGGATTTCCGGATTTTGTTATGGCTATTGCGTTACTAATTAATTCAACGGGTCATATAAATATTAGAAATTACTGATAAAAACATAAATGTAATAAACAATGATAACAGTAGAAAAATGCTCAAACTATAAATCAACATTTAAAAAATATCTTCAATTAAGCAATGATTCGTATAAATAAAATTGGCGGCCGCTATTGTTTGTCCAAACTGGTCACCCAGAATAAGATTGCAAAACAAAAGTGTACTTTGGATGGTTTCTGGATGGTTCCTTGGTGTTTCGGCTTCTTTGGGTTTCAATAGTTGATGAGCATTGGGGTACCTAGATCAAAAATCAGCTATTTGGTTCCAAACTTCAAAAAGGTCATTCCAAAATACCGATTTTTACACAAAAGTAGACAATTGGGGGAAATGTTTTTGGTCTAGAATGTTTTTGAGTGGTTTCCGGTTTTTTTTTCTGTGTTTTCGGTGTTTCTTTTATATTCAGTGGTTAAGTAAGAATTGCCCGAAACCCAATTGGTTATTTTTGTCCGAAATGGTCAATGTTAAAAACAAAAGTGGAGCAGTACCTTGGATTTTCCCAGACGATGTTTTCTGGATGGTGCCCGGTCTTGTTTTCGGATCCTTGGGTTGATCAATTATGATTGATGAGCATTGCATGGACCTCAATTTAGCTTTTGGTTTAAAATGCGTCAAAATTATGATTTTTTTAAAAAGAAACGTGAAACTCTGGATGGTTGACAGCCGGTTTTTAGATGGTTCCCGGTGTTTTTGGATCTGGTGTTTTATGTGTATCAATGGTTGTTGAGCATTGCCTGAACCAAAAATCAGCTATTTCGGTCCCAATAGGTCTAAAGTAAAGATTCCCTTGTTCCCAGTTTGCAATGGCAATCCTAGTTTAGGGAATATATTCATCCAAGTCTCATTTAGGGTGTTGAGCATTATCAATTATTGTTTTGGGTATCGACCCTATATATTTCATCAGAGTCCTCGCTTAGGCGGCGCTTAGGGTATCTTTGCCGTGGGTTATAAAATCCTGTTTTGTTAGATATTTCATTCGAATCCTCGTTTAGGGTTATCTTTGCTTGGGTAAAATCCGTGGGTTAGGGTCGGTTTGAAGAGGGTTTGGAATCCTAGCTTAGGGTCATTTTGAAAGTCAATTCACGCGCGTTTGCTTACAACATTTACAATGAGTGCCCCCCCCCCCCCGGTGTAATACTTAAAAGGTGCAAACGAGAGATTTCAAAATAACAGGAGTCCCTAAAAAAATGTGAAAATTCTTGATTTTGTAATGGGTTTGTAAAGCTTTCTATCAAAAATTATCACCATCTGAAGGTTTAAGCTGAAAATTGTTTCTGTGGTACTATAATTGTGAAACTAATTTCGGTATAGGAGCAAATATGACATTCACCATGTTTTCGATTGAAATATAAGCATATACAAATCAGTGGTTGTTTCATTTTAATTATTTCTGAACCAAAAAAAGGTGGGAGTCTATAAGTGTCTAAATCTATATGAAATCACTACTATATCACAGAAAATATGGATTGAACTTGAAATCTCTGTTGCACCTTTAATGACTGCCAAAACAATCCGAACACATTCCAATTCCAAAAACTTAGGACTGGGATATTGTAAAGTAATTACCTTGATGACCCTTAAACTCCAAAGGAACTGGAAAGTATCTGATTCTGATATCCTTTGGGACAGTAAGAGAGGTAGTGTGAACTAAATAAACAGGACCGTAAAATACAGTCAATTTTATTTTTTGATTCAAGGACTGTTGATGTTGTTTAAGTGTTTTTATTATTTTTTAAAATTCCCTATTACCTTTACAATAAATATTTTTACCAGCTAAATTGAAGGTGCTTTTAAGCTGAAATAAGGGATGTCGTATAAACAAAATACCTAAAAGCTCATGTTGGCTTTTTTTAATCAATTGTTTAATTCTTTTGAAAAAAGATTTTAGGAAAATAATTTAGGGCACATTAAAACACCTATTATTTTCAATAGAAATATCAATCGTAACTCTAACGTTATAGTTGTTCTCAGTTTATTTCCTTTCATATGACACCTTATTCATCACCAAGGGAGTTGTCGTTTCTCTAGGAGAAAATTATGAAAGTGGGATACTTTCAGTATCTAGAAATACTTCACAAAAAAGGGTAGACATTTCATATAGAAGTCCCCTTGATGCAAATGAGGTATTGCCATTCATTCCGTCCAGCAACGACGGCAGCACGGTATACACGCATGACGGAATCATTGTAATACCTCATTTGCATCAATGGGACTCTATATGAACGTCTACCCAAAAAAGTGTTGTTGGCGACCACCTTTCTTTTGTTTTGATGCACCCACCGAAAAATAAAAATTGTATAGATTTTTGATATTTCTTTAATAACCATTAAAACCAACACTAATCTTACAACTCCTCAATTACTTTAGAAATAATTAGCAATAAAATTTGCAGTTTTTTCACAAATTGCCCCATTTTGGTCATTTTCTATATTCCAAAAGTCTGGGAATTTGAAAACGCATTTACTTTACATCTCAAAAATATTTTTGGAAAAACTAAAATTTGGCACACAATGTTTCTTTCACCCATACCAACATTTCATGAGATTTTACAAGATCTGGGCACGAAGGCGTAGCCGATAATCCTAACTTAATAGCATAACTTCAAACTGGACAGATACAACACTGATTTGTAAAAATGAACATTTTAAATGTTCACTTGGTCTGCATGCATTGATTCAACTCATTCACCCTGATTTCACTTCTGTGGGTCTTCTAACCAAACAAAAGTGCTTACAGTTCATTTAGTAATCATTCACTTGTGTGTGTTTCTTCAAGGTTGCAATGACAATTTTTAATATTCACACAATATTGCAAGTTTGGAGGAAAATTGACAAAATGTTCTTCCAATTTTGATCTTATAAATTATATAAATGAAACATGGATCAGAAATGTCACCAACTTACATTTTTTAAGTTTAAAAAGAGGAACAGGAAATAAAAAAACACTTGAAAAAAATCAAAGAAATATGCAAGGTCTCTGGTTTAGCTTAACAACAACTTACAATGTCGCCAACTTCAATTTCAACAGTAGTTCAAAAATATTAATTATAAAATGCCACTTAAAGGAAGCAAATTTACCTTATTCCACTTTTATTCCTTGATTCTAACTTTTACAAAACTGGTACAAAAAGATCTAAACTAACTAACTTTAAAACTCTAAAAATCCAACAGCAACAAAATCCAAAAATAATGTCAGAATGCATTGTTTTGCCTATTTACAGAGTAAGAAATTATCAAAAACCGGAAAAGATGATTAAAAATGACAACTAGCCAAAGACTTATACTGCTGCCTTATCTCCATGAGTATGTGACATCAGCACAAGATTTGATGTTCGCACCAGTAAACCGCACACGCTGGCTTAGAGCGACGGTGTTGTTTACACGCGAGAATTCAGACGAAATATCTTTGACGTGTGCGTTAAAAATGTGTCAAGGTTTTATGGACATCACTGGCGGAGGGCAAGTGTGAGATTTTGGACCACCATCATGCTCTGGAGCATGGTTGTGGGCAAACGTTCCAGAGCGGAGCTATTATTTATATTGAGTGCTGAACCACATAGTAGTAGCGATTTTATCCGGAAATGTTATTCAGGATTAAAGTCAAATTTGGACACCAATATCGCCCTGGTCGTGTGGTTAGGTAGCTGACCTCATGATATAATGGTTTCGGGTTCGAATTTCGCTACTGCTTCTTTTGAAATATATAAAATTTTCATTATTTTTTCAGGTTATGGTGACGAAAATAAAAAACCTGTTTTAGGCCCGACGACCATGATTTTTCAGCTTTGCAGAATTTTTTTTTTTTTTAGTTTTTCCAAAAATCATGTAAAAATCAGCCTGTTTTAGCACTTCTACTGCGTGCATAGGGAGGTAGGGAAATGGACTGTAGGGGCCTATAGTGCCATGCCTATACTGTACAACATATCATATGCATGAAATTAGTGCCTGATCAAAATGCTTCTTGTTGAGTTGCAAATCTCAAAATCATTCTCAACATGTGGCTACAAAGTGTCACCAGCCTGCATCAAAATTATCTAATTAGTGAAGTGTTCTTTCAATACATCCATTTTCAATTGAATAGAGTATGAACATTCACTTGGTATGCAGTGAATTTTTTAAAATTTAGGAACATGTATGTTTTCAACTGTAATGACAAAAATGTGGTGAGTCTTTGTCACAAAATAAACATTGATTTAAGATAAGTATTAGGTTCCACTCAAAAAAAAAAAACACCTGTAACTTTCTTTAAATGGAAATTCTAACAAGAATTTTTCCAATTTGGAATCCCTTTCATGTGCTCGTATTTGTTAAGAGTAAGTGTAGTCTTTCTTGATATGATTCAGCTTGGCACATCTAGTATTTCTAGAAAAAACATGCAAGTATGTGCAAGTACCTAACCTACCGGGAAATGCTAAATGTACTAAGTTCTAGTGCTAGCACATTAGACACAATAAAAATTCTTCAATAATAAATATGTTCAAAAACCATCGCAAACCCCTAATAAGGCTTCTACGACCAAAAATACCACAAAATGTAATAGGTGGTATATTGTGGTATATGATAGTAAAGAAAAAAAAAAAATCATACAATAGTTGTGGTAGTTGTGCGTAAATCCACGTATATCTAATCCAAGCCGTATATCTTGCACCCACCCCGGGCGCCAGTAAGCCTATAACATCCAAGGTTCCCCGGGCCCGCAATTTCTCTTGGTGGCCCTGTACATTGTGGCCTATGTTTGCAGTAGTTTGTTGTTTATTACGTGACATTTGTGGTAACTATATGATGAGTTACTCTAAAAAAATTAACAGTTGTGATTATCTAAATACAAGCATATATACTACCCACAATTATACACAAATTTGTGGTAGTTTGTGGTCAATTAGTGAAAGTATGATGAAAGTGGTTATATTGTGGATGTGGTAAGTCCTCACAATTATATACAGATGCTTTTTTAAAGGGGCCCAATTAAATCAAGTTTTCATCTTTATAGCATGGCCTTCACTCCCAAAACCCTATCTGCAAAATTTTGCACCAAAAAAAGTAAAAAACTTAAAAAAAGCAAAAAATAAAAAAAATACTGTGCAAAAATTAATATTGGTCGACCAAAAGGGTCATTCATACACAATCTGTGACCAAAACCCCATGGACAAGTAACAGTGATTTCCACCATGGCTCACAAAAAACTTCAGTTTCTCAGAGAAAAATACTGGGAGGTTTAGTTGCTAAACACAAAGTCTGTACTTGGAATGGCCAAAATAAGTGTCGTTTGTTCATTCATCCCAATCTGGCCTTTTAAGTCAAGTTACACACCTTCATGCATGACATCTTAACCTCCCTACAGTCTATGATACATGTCTCATGTATGCTATAGTATAGGTATCAAACTCTAAACCATCTAGTCACAGCTCCTGCAAATTCATCTGCTCAAAATACTCTTGTCACATTTTAGGGAAGCCATGCAATAATCGACCAGTCCCAACATGTTTCCTTGGATCTCTAGCATTCTTCCAAGAGCTTAGATCTACTTGTGTTCCTGCTCTGGTCCAATCAGTATTCCTGTACTGTGGACACAAGCCAACATGTACAAATACATTCCCCTTAATGCGAAATGCACCAATCACTTATCTGGTAATCAGAGTTGATCTTCTACATCACCGAGGGTAATTGCTGGAGCAGCTCCATCAAAATTGCACTCAAGGCCGATACACATTGGTCTGCACGCTTCACATATTTAGTGCTTGTATGATTCGATTTAGCTGATAGTAAACAATGTAGAGATTCCATCTTGAAACTTTCAGTAATTGGAACGAAACTGCACCTCGGATCGTGAAGGAGTATGATCTCATCCAGGACAGGTGTCATCTGTTGAAAATTGCTTCATGCCACACATTGTCAAGGACATACACTTGGAAAAATATCGACTGTTTGTGAATCTACTAGTAGGACTCAGCGCCATCAGCTTGCCTCTGAATGCCACAACAGAGGGTTTTTGGCACGTGTTGCACAGGGAAGCAATTTCGTCCCAACAGTTGTCAGCAGCGGAGAACCGCTCCACTTCGGTGTAGCCATTTTCACATTGAGACATACCGCCGATTGTGTAGATGAATCCATCAAGCTCAACCTGCGAGTGCCCTTTCCGCTTTCTAAGCATTGGCGGAAGGACATTCCATTCGTTGGTTTTGGCATTGTACACTAAAAGTCCCTATGCGTATGAGCTAGATAAGACATAACCTCTTTCTTTATTGCAGGATCTGAAGCACGGCCCGCAACGACGCTTGCTACCAATACTCATAAAGCGTGCAGTCAACCGTGTATCAGAATTCCTTTGGGGGAGTTGAGCAACCTTGCCTTTGGTCCCTGTACTACTGGAACTATTTTGGTTGTAGAATTCTAATCAATGCAGGTGATCCCCAAACGAGTAACACCAAAAGACAAACCATACAGGCAGTAACTTGAAGTGTATTCAGTAGCACTTCAAAATAAGAGTTTAAAATGATCATTTGAGAATGTCAGGCATAAAGAAATATTTAATTTTTTTTTGTGGTGTAGCTCACCAATCCAAAAAGTTAAAGTTGTCATCCAAATCTGATCTTATTTTGATGTGAAAGTATCCCATTTCCCAGAAGGCCCTGGACCACAACTTTGGGTTTTTTAAAAATTTCTTAAAAACATCGGTCCTCGGACGCTTGTGTCTCGCCCTGCCGTCAAGGTTAGTGAATGATGGCCTAACATGCCTTTGACCTTGATAGTGGACCTTGCCTTCATCACGTGAGGGATCGAATGTTGCACCTGTGATTCAAGGTTGGTTCCAATTGAACTCAACAACTTTTTTAAATGAGGTCATTTTACATTTGCAGCCTATTTTAAACAACTTGATCTCACATTACCTTTGACCGTGGTATGTGACCTTTGACCTCTCAACAAGTGGGGGATGCCATGTTGCACCTGTGACCCCAAGTTTGATTAAATCCCAAATTAATGAGGATATTACCAGGAAAATGTTAAAACCCTTTTTTCACAACAACAGACATCACACCACAACAGTGTCAAAGTGATCCCTTTGGGTCTTCCTGCCTTAGGGCAGAGCGTACACAAAAACACACACAAAGCTGTTGCAAAACGATCGAGTCCCCCTGAATCCAAACCTTATGTCAATCATGGTTTATTCCTTACATGGTCAATATTGCAATTAGCACTTTCTACCTAAGGTTAAAGGTCCATGGCCCATCACTAATTAGTCTAGTGGCCAAGGGGGGTCCCCATGCCCCAAAGTTATTTTTTTAATTTACATATTCGTAAAGCTAATAGTGTCTAGATTTTAGAGAATTTTTGTGTTTCCCAACGCGAAATATTGTCCCATATATATGTTTGGTGCGATATTTGAGAGCAATCGTGGATGAGGCCTAGCGCCGAGCAGCTGCAAAATATAGGGGTAGAGGGTAGCAAAACAACCATTATCTCCACTTTTCAAATTGACAATAGGCATGATTTATTTAACCAATAGATAGTTAATAATTTTCTCTAACAGAGGATACACCAAATGAACCTCTTATATCGGTGACCTGATGTGACCCCTGTGGGCAAAGGTCACACAGGGTCATTAATTGTTTGGCTATTTTACCGGCATTGAATGTTTATTTCTATATGTTTCACAATTTTTCTAGGATACTGGATTTTTCACTTCTATTTTTGCTTAATATGCTGAATTGCATCTTTGATGTATATAAGGTAGTAGTCAGAAGCATAACTAACTTCAAATCAATGGTTATGACTTACACTGACTTAAGGTCAACGCACTTTGTAGAAAAAGGCATATTAAAGGTAATAGCT
>JAMKCH010038331.1:0-14802 GCA_023653785.1 Ophioderma brevispina | reverse complement strand
TAAATATTTGACCCACCCACTATATTATCTGTCCAACCTATATAATGGAAATTGCAGTAAGTCAATTTGTATTTTTTAGAAGGATGTCTCTCAAAAGTAATTGTAGCCTAGACCTGTAAAAGTGTCTAGATTTCAAGGTGGTAAAATACAGTCAAAAGTACTTTCTGGGTGTCTAGCCAATTTGATAATTTGGCCATAATTTACAATTTCAGAACGGAAATATTCCTAACTTAAGACTAAAATAGCTTTCAATAGACGAATCTCCTTTTGAATATTTAGCATGTTTTTTACTTTTGAAAATAGGAGTAACCCCTATTACAAGTACAGTACTAATCATTTAAATTGCTTCTATCAATTTGCTATCATTGAAATTCTTATTAGAATAGTTCAAAAAGTAATATCTTACTGCGTTAGAATGTTATGTGTATGGTTGTACCGTGTTACATACGATTCAAAAATGGTAGTTTTTCATACATTGTGCCATAACCATGCATGCATATGAAATTCAAGGGCAAGATCATATGTACTCAAATGGATGGACAAAATATGGGTCCATTGCTTTAAGACAATACTAAGTCTGGGCCAGGGCTTTATGCATGCTACCAGAGGAACATCTGTTATTCTATTAAACATGCTTTTGCCTGATTCACAGGGGTGTCCACAGAATAGCGTCCAACTGAAATTAATGGCATTAATAATTAACATAAAATTGATCAATAACCAATCTTATAGCTCTAAGCTATTCTATTAAAAATAGCAACTTGTTGTAGAAATTATGCCGAAATTAACAAGTTGGCCACCCCAGTATATTATTTCCATTACTTTTTTAGTCAATTAATTAAAAAGGGCCCACCAGGTTAAATTATTCTATTTATCACACGGTCACCCTGTGTATCGCCCATCAATAAAAAAATCATTATAGTAACCATTTTGATTTGGCAAAGTACAATCTTTCGAAAAGTAATTGCCTTAGTTTGATGATTTTGAATCGGAGAAAATACAGGGCGTTGAAGTTGCCAGTAAATATCCCACTATGAGGTTTGAAAAATGGGGCCATTTTACATAGGAGGATTTGATTTCAAAGTTAATGTACATGCTTTTTCGCACAGGCGACGATAAGATGCTATTATGTTGTTTTTTAATTGACTATAGGTCCACTGTACGTAAAGGAATTAAATAGTGTCCCCAGTTATCAGTTCGCACCAATGGTGTGAATAGTCAATTTGGGTTGATAGCATTGATTATGGAAGAAGACATCAACGGTGTGTTTGTGTGATGTTTGGAGATTTCAACAATAAACACTTTATGGTTGCGGTGATCAATAATTAGCAAATCTGGTTCTTATGTTGAAACCATTGTGATACAATTTAGAGATTGCGGTTGACAGTCAGCAGTAACAAGTGTGTTATTGAAACAATGAGATCTGGGCGGATTTTTATTAATAGATTTACACACATGCTAGCATGAGTCGGATATACAGTCATGAAAATTTACACCCATTAAGACTTTGATACACCGTATAAAGTTGGGTTTATTACAAATTAACATGATTTCCAATAGGCTTGTGGAAGTGGTGGAAGTAGGATAACGGTTACCTGTTTTATAATTTACTTGTCCGAGCTCCCCACTGGAGACACCGATATGAATGTTAATTGTTTTTTGTTTTTTTGTTATGGCAAATTGTCTCAGAGTTTCAGTTATATTCAGGTCTAAAACAATTGATCACTTCGATTTATTTTCTGTATGCCAAATAAGGATAAACACCTCAGAAGAGATCGTCATTGTAACAATCACTTCATGCATGATTTCCCACTTAAGTTAAATGAAAGGGGGTCATGTGGCAAAGTGCATGAGGGGGAGGGGTCATGTGGACCCATGAGTGCCATAATTAGCGTGCCACGCTTTAACGCAAACAATATTTGGCCATTTTGTTTTTGGAGTGAAAACTTTGGGTTTTAAATTGACAGAAACCCTACAGTTCGTTCCGAGAAAATAAGCCTGAATCCACTGGACGGTCGGTGTGACAATAATCATTGCTACATATATTTCCCTTTGATCTTTGGTGGTTACCCATGTAAAACTTATGCATATTTCAAATGCAAAATAATGATAATTAAAATTAATATTTATAACTATTAACTTTGCATGCTGAGTGAATGGTAAAATGAATGGTAAAATACATGGTGCGGAAAAGGTTTTCATGTTTAAAAAAATCTGTAAACATAAAATGCAACTTTAAACTAAAAAATTAAAAAAACAATTTGGTCTATTTTAATCCAAAACAAACACTAGTTCACTCTTTTAGTGCACAATGTGCAAGAAGAAGCAAAATACAGAATGGCCCATTTCGCAAACATGGAAACTAATTTTCCGACACCGATCAATTGAATTTTCAAGATTTTGGCAGTACTAATACATGTCGTCTTTGGAATATCATTATGTCTGTCAAATGACATGGAAAATTCTTACGGAAGGTGTTTTCAGAAGGTAGTCCCTCTGAACCTCCTTTTTGCCACCAAGGGGAGGCGAAAAACCGTATATTGCGCATCAGGTTCTCAGCGTGAAGAAAGAAGTAATGTTAAAATGGGGTGCAGGAGCAGCTGAGGAAAGATCCTTTCACTCATATACAACAATCTAAATGGTTAAGATAAAAAGAAAGTTATGCTTTACTGACTTCGCCTAAATAGTGACGTTGATGTGATAACGCAAACTTTTAGTGACCGGCATTATGTAGGCAAGCAGAAAGATTTTGAACAGGGTTATGAAAGAAGGGTATTAGTTTAAACGAGGTAACTGATTTGCAAACACTATCCTTGACCGGGATCCTGATATCGTTGGATCTAATGCAATTATTCAGATCAGTGTTTGCCACTATTGAATGACACAAACCTTTCATTCTTGGTTATGGTGCATGCGTCCAACAAAATAAGAGAGTCCATACTGGAGCGTTCCAACATCTGTATATTGTGTTCTCAATTGTGGGCTAATGCCATCATTTGTTTCAGCACTGTACCATAGCCTTGTCGTCAATGGTCAAGGTTTACCTGTATTATATTAACATACAAGTTAGAAACATCCTTGCTTCACACCGGGTTCTAATGCTACTACTGAGACTGAGCTACTTGTATTCAAAATACTTCAACTGTGGATGATGATGCCCGTACGTAATCCTTGGAGAATTGATAATCTTGATCTTGGAAAGGACTGTAATTCAAGAAACATTGCCAAGATGAATATCATTGTGTATTTGTAGAAAAGATCTAATGTTCACAGTATAGCGACTAGTGTCGTACACTGTTTAACTTTCTATACTTCGAACATAAAACTAATAGTCCACTCAATTTACGGTATGACCTGGACAAAATGACTACAGAAGGTTTCTTGCTGTAACTTGTTGTAAAACCATTCCGAACAACATATCAAAGGTAGAAAAAAGGAGCATGGGCCAAAGACATACTAATTTGCATTCGTCTAAAACTTATGTGCCATTTTCCTATATTTTAGTTATTATACTGTTATATAGCCCTCCATTTTCTGATTAACTTTAAAAAATATTATTTTTCTCAATTTATTTGAGAAAAGATTTTCGCACGGAAAAACTACTTTGTTGACTCTAAAAGAGAAGAAAGATGAAATTCCCCTAGAGTTGTTTGTGCAAAAGAGAACCTGTAGTGGGAATTCCCCAAAGATGTAAACTTAGTAACGGATCAAATTGTTTATGTTAAGATCAAAACATGAATGATCTGGGAGATAGATTCCCACATAAGTTATATATGTGAAGTGGTAAATTTATGTGAATTCCATTGCAGGTTCATGTTTATGCATGATGATGAATGTAATGATTAGTGTAGTAGAAAGGGGAATCTAGCGTGCCAAGTTAGTTAATTAGTACTTGTGACTGAAGACTGGGCCAGCAGCTTTCGCTAATGTAATCCGGAGCTATACAGTATGGTTATAGCTAGTTATCTACAATAATGGTAGTTTTATGCTTCACATATAGGGCCACGGGATTATTATATTTCAATTCCACGGGAGCAAGGTGCTAATTTATTTCTACTGTCGTCTTTGAAGCCAAAAGTGCTGGGAAATCAAAATAGCCGTTCCAAATTATGGGGACCAAGGAAGAGAAATCGTGGTGATAATATCCTGGACTGATATACTGTGGAAAATTAGTGTAGTCGAGGGACTATTTAAACTTGTCGTCTTGAACTGCCTGGACAAAAGTTATCTTCAGGACTGAAGAAGATTCTTATGGAATATTACCATGGATAGTTATATATGACTTTGCATGCGGTCAATATACCATGGAAATTTAGATTGACTTTGCATGCTGTCATTTTGGAGTCTTCGCTGTGAGGACATCAACGCTGAACTGCAACGCCTCTTTGTGTAATTCTTGTGGACCAATAGTATTAACTAATGTGTGTCAATTGGTGATTTAAAATGTAATATTGTTTTGGACATACAAATCTTGAATAAAACCATACAGATCATTAAAAATGTTTATTATATATATAAAATTTTAGATCATTTGTGCACAGGCGTTATTTTGGTGTTTGAAAGGTAATTTCTGACCTTGACGTCTACGATACGTCTCATAACAATACAATTTATTAAAAGGGGACGACCGAATTTAAGTAAATAAAGGTTTTCATCTGATGGAATGGTCTTCACCCTAAACCAATCTGTAGAGTTTTGCGCGGATAATTTCAACCGTTTTCACGTGTGGAGAGCTTAAAAAATGATTTGTAGCCCCTATATGGTATAAAAGTAATATCGATCGACCAAAATGGGGTACATTTTCGCTCAAAACTTCCAAACCAAATACCTTTAGCCCTAAGTTTTCACAGGTAAAGTAAGGAAAAATAGTAAGCTTTCTTCAAATACCAAAATCGGGATCACTTCCGGGAAAATATTGGAGTATGGGAACGATACTATAAGCGATCAGGACACGGCCCTTTAATCTTGAGTCTTTCTGCTGTCCAACATAGGAACCCGAGGTAATTGAGGTCTAACCTTTTCAGTTGGCGGGACAGTTTTGTGTAATGCAGATAGGTTGAGGATTCTTTCCTCGTGGCGGTCGAGTATTCCATTCGTTGGCTTGGATTTAGATGTAGGCTGACTTTTATCTGCAGCATTCTCAATGATGCTTGAAGTAGATTTGTGCACCAACATATCACATCCTGTTAGAGCTGCGTAATCAAGGTCTTTGAGATGCAGACTTTGGTGACGTTTAGAACGCTTGACGCCTTTTAGGCTGCTGCCCTAATTATTACCCCAGATAGTACCAAATAACATCTTTTTAAAATGTTACATACTCCATGGACCCCATTTTCTTCTTTCCTGACAATCCACTCTTCATCAAGAGTGCATAAAATTAAAAAAAAAACATTTTTAAAGAATTTGAACACCCACAAATTCAAAATTTCGCGCCTAAGTGCACATTTGCAACAATTTTGTATAATTTCATGGCCGCAATTTCATGGCAAACACTCTGGGGAAAAGAGGGCACTCCTAGTTAGCTTCAGGTTTTAAACATCATTGGCCCGCTCAAAAAGTGATACTGGATGAACCCTTTTATTAAGTTGTATACGAATGACACCGTAGTTTTGGACATTTATCTGAAAGGACCCGGAAAAGGACCCTATTTTTCACCGGCCGAGGCAACATATACCCATCCACTTCGCATATTGAGTGCCGCGGAATCGGCACCAGTTGACCCAAGTGTGTGAATAAATACTCTCTGATAATAATTGGCTAAAAGCAGAAAATTTTGATTTCTAAAATTACAAATAGAAAAAACTTTTTAAAATTGCAAAATTAATTTTGGCGGGAAAATTGCGGCCATCTTGAATAAGCATCAACTTTCCACTTTATATATCAATAATGCAAGTGCTACACCCTTGCAGGCATAGACATGAAAACATGTTTCAAATACTATACAAAAAACGGAAAATCTCCCTACCATGCATTTATTAGCATATTATACATTTGGCGATATAGGGGCGTATACGTCCACGTTAAAATAAATTGAAATTAGCATGTCTTGCCGTGCTTCCTTTTTCTACCTTGTTGCCTATGTGGTTTGGAGATATTTTACTGCTAGTTACAGCAAAGAAACCTTCTGTAGCAATTATGTCCAGTGTGTACCTATATTTTTCATAGATTGAGAGGACTATAAACAAAACATCCGACAGGCAGGCTACTAATAACGCTGTTTAGAGAGAGGGAGAGTTTTTTTCATACTTGTATTACCATGCACAGTTTAACAATTAGTGGTTGCCTTTAAATGATAATAAATCGTTTAGTTACATACTTTTGTTGTAAAATTACAGGCAGGGTGTTGCAAAAAAGATGTTCTTTCCTCAGAAGCAACATGGCAGTGTTCACATAGATACCTACAAGACTGTCAACCATCCTCGAGCGGCGCTCCCAGCTCCGCATTTTTTGCACCCGGCATTACTTCACGCTGACTGAGTTAAAAATTAAGACAAAAAGAGGCCTTTTCAAAAGCGCAACCGATATCATTACATTCAGGTGGATTGGACAAACAACCAACTTAAAGGTGCGTTTCGTAATAATGCGCGTATCATCCACACTTGTCAAATTACCTCTATTGCCATGACACAACATGAATTCGGGAAACCCTTCACGGAATAAAAGCACAGGTTTATTCGTTAAGGGTGTCAGAATAGGTAAGGTTACGGGAAGTCCCTCGGTTACACATGGTATTGATGAGTCTTGTCAGACACTGCTGAGGGATAGCAGCCCATTCATCATGTAAGCATCCGTGTACTCTCCCCATTTGACACCCCCCCACATCAACACATTCGTTGCAGGGGAAATGCTCGTTGACGCTCCAATATGTGAAGGTAATCAAAAATGGACTTTGTCATTGGCGGACCATTTGCGACGGGAATGTAAATCAAACACCGACCAATGGTTCAGATTGTAGTAAGTCGTTCATTCTTCTAACGTTCCATTAGGCGACGAAAATTAAAAAAAACAACTGTTTTACGGGCCCGACCGACCCTGATTTTTAATTTGCAGATTTGTTAGTTTTACTTATCCAAAAATATACATGTATATCATTGTTTTTAGCACCAAATTTATCAATTTTGGAAATTGTTGTTTTGAAAAATTGTTTGTAAAAATTTTCATTTTTTTCTGACTTTTTCAGATTTTGGGCTATTTAGGCCAATTTGTAGCCCCAGAAAGAAAAAAAATTACAAAGAAAAAATCGCCCGACCGACCGAACGATCCTACTCGATCAAGGTTCGCTCGCCGTTAAACAGGGTTTTCTTTTTTCGTCGCCTTACATAGTTCTAGAAATAAATACCAACATTGTTTTAGATTTAAAATATTAACTGGAATAATATGTAATGTCACTGTCCAATCCTTTTGATCAAATAGGAATCTGAAACTAGTGTGAGTTCAAAATCAAAAAGATTCCCAAAATTATAAAATGTGGCAGGTGACGACATTTCAAGCTGTCTGACAGGTTTTTATTTGACACAAACTACAACTCTTATTATATAGCCTAGAAGATGATTGTGGTGACAAATTTTCTGGTCAAGGTTCAATAAAACTATTTACAAAAAATTGTGAGTATGAATATAAAAGTAAATGGAAGTTTTAAGAAGTCGCTTTTTTTTCAAGTGGTCAACATAAAAAGGGAAAAATCCTTTATATATATGCTATACAGCACCTATGGTGTTGACGATTTTTGTGACACAAGGTACATTTTTAGGTCAAGGATTTCAACAGCAATATTCTCAAAAATGTCCATGAGTTATGAGTCAGTTTTCATGGACCACCAATTGTGACATGCGAAAATGTGAACCTGAACATCTATGTATGGAAACCAAAACATATTCTGGGATTGCATGAGAATTTGATATTCAAGGATTTTACTTTACTATTATTATGTTTAATTTAGATTAGTCAAGAGTATAATGGCCCCTAATTTCGAATAATTAAATGATCGTGGTCACGTGTCACATGTTGAGTAGTCAATGTTTTAGGTATTTCGTTCATAGGGACTATAAATTGCAGTTAGGAAGTTCTATAAGGAGGAGTTACTGAGTATTTTGAGTTGGTATAATTATAAAGCATCTGGGTTAATATTTTATCACTTTGCCACATTCGCTCTTAACATTGCAGTACCTTAGTACTCTTGGGTAATTGTATTTAAAATATTGGGCTATCTTTAAAAAAAAAATGGCAAATCAAATAAACCATCAACTTTTATATTCATCCTACAGTTTTGAGAATAGGTTTTATTGAACTCCTGACCCAGGAAAACACTCATTTTTGACACCAAAATCATCTCTATGATTATAGAATAGAAAATATAAGGTTTTCTTGACTAGATCAGCGGCCTTCTTGAAAAATAGAGGGTGTATTAATCCAATGACTCGCGACAATTCTATCTGGCAATTGTTATATTGAACCTCTTGACAAGACAATATTCATTTCGACACTACGTCGCCGTAGTAGTACCATTACCTTACCTTTAAATGGCGGCCATTTTTTAAAATGTTGATTTGCTTTTGCAAATTGCCTCACTTTTATTTTGTCTCACGTATTTCATGAGCTAACACCACCCAATCTCAATTTTATCTATGACGCAAGGTTATTATTCGGGCTTCGGTGGTGGAAATCTACAGGCCCCCTTTTCACCTGTGCCTGGGCAGCACTAAAAAATGATGGTTTTTTTTTTTTCAAGGAATTTCCAGACGGCGTTTACGATTTATGCCTAAGTATGGACTGCGCTGCGTAATAATTCGCCAGATTGTGGGATGGGCATCATCTTGTTTACTTCGTAAACATTCGTTCCTTTTAAAAATTTATAGATAAATGCATCGTATAGAACATAAATTCTGTGTATGAAAGCACTAGAATTGTGTTTTATAGACTTGTTGTATACACTGCATATGTCTTCGTCGAGAATTTTTAAAATTACTTGTTAACTATTAGTCACATGGAGAACGTTCTTGTGACCGTAAGTTGAAGTTATATATAATTTTGTTACTGAAAATGATAGAATTAGGGTGTGTAGAATAAGAATCCTGGCGGGATGCCCCCTGGGCATCCTTGGGCGTTTCGATAAATCCAAGACGGCGTCGCCATAATGATAAATTATCTTGCACCCTATATTTCAAACTATGGAGTGTCGTAGATATACTAAGGATCCGATGATAAAGTTATTGCAACTTGTAACATTAAGTCATACTTCAAATTCCAAAATGGAAGCCAATCCAATATTTTAATTTTAAAATATCCACTATAACAGCTGCTGCGATAAAAAATAAACATGAAGGACTTTAGGTTATGTTTGTTAGACACAAAAATGTATTTCTGATACTTTTAAAGTTGTCACATGACGCCAGTCAATAATGGAGCCAAAAACAGTGACCATCTTCAAAAATACTTGACACAACCTTGTAAGTATTACCGGCTTCAATCGAATTCACTGTGTAATATTTGTGTCAAGTATTTATTGAAGATATTCACGTTTTTGGCTGCCATATTGATTGGCGTCATGTTTACCACTTTCAAAGCATCAGAAACACATTTATTGTGTCTAACACATATCTAAGTACTTCATGTTTACTTTTTATCGCGGTATTGCTGTTATAGGGCATATTTTAAAATTATTAGATTTGGCTTCCATTTTGAATTTGAAGTATGACTCAATGTTTCAAGTGCAATGCACTTGTTCAGTGGGTCCTATAGTATTTTTATTAACTCCATATTTTTTGATAAAGAGGGTTGAATAGATAATTATCAATTTATGGCGACGCCATCTTGGATCTTCCAAAACGCCCAAGGGTGCCACGGTGGCCCCGGCAGATCGAATTCACACACCTTTATCTACACTTTCAGCAAAATCGTCATGATCTTTCCAAACACCAATCGGACCATTTTTGGCGAAATTGAGTTTTTTTTTTTTTTTTTTGGACAATATTATGATACTATATCACAAGCTCTTTCATACACCATTATTAAACAAAAATAAACATTCCAATTTGTAGATATAATAGATTTTCAACTCTTTTGGAAATCATACCCGAACTCCAATGAAGTCTTCCAAACAGACCAATCTGTATTCGTCTTTTGCTGTACCTGAAAACCACCGTGCGACAGCTTATAAATATAGTCTTATCGTCAATTGGATTTGCGAGATTCATCTCCTCCCATCGATCAACACTGGTAGCCTATAGAAGTCTGGGCGAAGTTTATATTTGTACACTGTGTGTATCCTGTATCTGAGAACTTTTGCCACAACTAAAAATATATTTTTGCATTTTTTACTGACAACAATTCTGCCAAATACTTACTGTGGAAAAATTCAGTAATATTTGAAAAATTGATTCCCTCAAATAGTGAAAAAAATATATATTTGCCGAGTTATTAACGAGATTGTGAATGTTTTGAAAATTAAATAAAAAACACTGACGAACACACTAACTTAGTAGGCCTATCCCACAAATTTCAACCAAAATTTTACGTTGCAAATATTATCTATAAATATTTTTAATCTGCTAGTAGTGCCTTTCAGCCCAAACCCTATCTATAAATGTTTCGGTTTTCGGCGTCGTATTTCAACCCGTTTTGAAATGAAAGCTAAAAATGTACGTTTTGTAAGTCCATAGAGTACTATGTAAAAAATAATATTGGTCGACCAAACATGGGTCACATTTTCTCTCATAACACCAAACCAAACACCTTTAGCCCTAATATTTCACAGGGTAAATGCAGTGGCGGCGCCAGGGGGGGGAGTGGGGGGCCTGGGGCATTCCCCCCCCCCAATTTTTTTCTTTGCCCCCCCCCCAGTTTTGCCCCCCCCCCCTGGTCGAAAGAAAATGAAGGATTTGGGGCAAATTCAGTGATTTGGGGCCAAAAATCAGCGTTTTGGGGCCAAAAGTGGGAAAAATTCCTAATTTTTCATAATTTTTTTGTCAAAAATCCCCCCCCCCAGAATTTCACTTTTGCCCCACAAGATTTCACTTCCCCCCCCCCCCCCCCCTTTTCCCCCCCCCCCCCCGAAAAAGAGGTCTGGCGCCGCCACTGGGTAAATGAGGAAAATAGTAGCTTCTTTCTGTTACAAAATGGTTGACCACTACGGATACAATCTGGGGGTCCCTTGAGACGAGGCTATTAGCGATCGGACAATGGACCGTTTAATTTTGGTAAAACATAATGCCTTAAACGGTCAAATTATTAAAAGTGAATTCGCTGGAAACTATAAAGCTGTAGTTTAGGGGATTTTGTTGGCAAATTCTGCCAGTGTTTTCCTGTATATTTACAGTACTTCCTTGTAATAACCGTTATACATGAAAAATCCTAATAGTACATAATAATTGTTGATATAAATTCAAAAATTCAAAGTTCAAATAGGTGCCTCTCTTATAAACTTAGTCCGTAATAGGCCTGCAAATGGACAAAAAGTCTTTTGCGTGATTTTTAAATTACGGCCAAGTTTTGTCTTTTCTGATCCGTTTCATGGTCGGAAATCCCGGGCTGTGGGGTGGGGATATATCCCCATATTGGGATGAGTGGGATGGTCAATACGATCATCCCCCAATTGTTGATGCCCGTTCATGCGGTTTTGTTGCCTAAAATAACCCTCAATAGTTACCATAATAGTTGAAAAAAAAAAAAATTGGTAAAATATTTTCTCTTCCGCGCGCTTCGCGCGCCATTTTGTTTCTAATTACAATTACAAAATATTTACGGATTTTAGCTTCTAAATTGCAAAATTTTTAGCGCGCTTTTTTATTGGTTTTTATACATAGTTAAAGGGTTTTTTATAATTTTTGTAAATGATACACACTCATACGTTCATGAGATAATATTCACAATATCCTTATTTCATTTGAGAATGTTAACATAAACCTACCTGTTTAAGTTACGGGTAAATTGTGCAAAAATAGTAACAATTACTCATTTTTAACACCTGTTGCTAGGAAATGAATTGATTGATGAAGCTGTAATTAAGTTTAAAAAAATTCAAATCAGCTATGTTAGTAGTTCAAAGTTATAAACAACACCAAGACAATTTGAACACCAGAAAGGTCACAAACAAGAACTAATGTAGTAACGTTATTGTTCACTTCAATTTTTTGGATAGATAGTTCAAAAACTTTTTGTATGAATATTAGTTCATTTTAATTTGCAATAATTCATTTGAAAGGAACGTAATGCATATAAATTCATTGTCCCTTATATATTCCCTGTATATAAGGTACATAATTTCGTGGTTAGGTATTTGAGTTTCATACAGAGGGCCCATTCTCAGTTAGATAGGCTTACATGATGGAATTACTAAAGTGGTTATTACAGCCAAAATGTAAACATAGTACCATCACCAAATCGTTTTCGTTTTTTCTCTTTTCTTTTGGCTATAATTTTCCCCCACATGACCTACGATATTATTGTGAGTCGTCTGCAACTTAGTTGATTAATAAATTAACTAACTTGATAATTTCTCTGTGTTACTTAGTAAAAATAAAAAAGGGCAATAAAGTCATGTGATTTTTGAGTACACCGGCAAAACATAGGGGTGTTAAAAAGTACACACCCCCGGTGTTTCTAACGGAGGACCACAACCAGAGGGTGTCAAAATTCCACACCTTTGGTGTTATTTTAACACTATTTGGTGTTCAAAATAACACCATGGGGTGTTAAATGTACACCAAGGGTTGAAATTTTTTGACACCCTCTTGGTGTGAGCCTCCTAGAACACCGGCGGTGTTAAATTTAATAACACCCTATTTTTGCAGTGCATGTAGAAAAAATTATTATCACATTATCAGCCCATCTTAATTGACATACAGTTATGGTAATACATTAAACAGATTACCCTTGAATTACTCAATATAATTGAATATGCACCCGATTACACTTCATTTTATTTAGTAGTAGATGAACTTAATTTTTCTTTCATTCCAATAACGAAGATGAAGATATCATTCTGCATTTGCCAATAAATACCACTGATAATCAGAAATGTTGGCAATTTGAATTTGAATTAAACGTCAGAAGTCCTTTGAAATACAGTTACCATTGAGCACCGCAAGTAGAAATCCGGCAAAACTGCCATCTCTACTTAACACAAAAAATGGCTTGTTTTTTTAGTCATAGAAAGTTTTCAACTAATTACTGTAGCGAGGTTGTGACTCCTAAGGTGAAACATATACGCATGGTCTGTTTGATGACAAAAATAACAAAAAATGCACGGGCATGTCCTTCATTTCAAAGTGTACATAAGACAACTCCAAGTCGTTTTTTTTAAGACTTTTTTAGAAACATCATTGACTCTAATTGCCAATATTCTCTTCCTATAGTTTTCGTTATTTGAGACTCAAAATGATTTGGTCGTCAAAACGCTCGTACAATTAATACAAATAAAAATGATTAGTAGATAAATCTTTCTTCTATATACAATAGGTAAATCTTTGGAATTCTTTTTCTCCTGCAAAAAGTATCAAAATTCCTTCAAGCAATAAAACCGATAATCACAACTTTCCTTCCACTTTCAACGTTTATGTGAAGTTATGATGTGCAATAATTTACAAAACCCAGGGTTTTCAAAATGTTAGACATAACACTTGGATGTCCCTAGGGTACTTAACACATGAAATGCCTATTGCCTGCAATTTGGACACATACAGCAAAATAACTGTAAATGTTATGTCTCAATTTACCATGCGTATAAACATCTACAACTGGAGCTTTTAATTCGATTTTTTTTTCGAGTATCAACATTATCGTACGTTATTAAGAATGTTCAGTTATACTATTAAATACTAAGTTTACAGGAACATACTATACATTTTACAAGAAAAATTCTGGCAGCAATTCTATTCTGCTAAACAAAAACCCGTAAAAATACAGCTTTTACAGTTATCCCTCAAAATTAATATATTTGATAGCTTGATGTAATATATTTTACATTAAGTATTACTTATTGGATCAAATCAATTCCTAATTACAAAATATAAAAACATAGAACGAAACCTCATCAGTCCTCTTTTCTTCTAACTTCATTGGCATTTTTGCCTGCAAGAGATGATGACGGGTAGAAAATCATACAAAAGATAGTCCTTTCTAAGCGGCCCTCTGCAGGAAAAAAGTATGTTCACATGTGCAATACCACTGTCTGAGGCAATCGATCGACTCTGTTTGAGTACGCCAAACAGCGAAAATACCATCGTATCCTTTGACTGACACAGAGGAACGTTTTTTTTTTTGTTTTTGCAACAGACCAATCGGCTATTTTGACAAGGAAACAAAGGATAATCTTGAATTGAAAGCGTGCACAAAATGAAGAACGTTTCAAATGTCCATAATGTACACATAAATCATTTTCCTAAATGTTTCAAATTTTAGATATGCAATTTTTCCTAAAATTCTCTAAAACTTTCAATCGCCGATATCATCGAAATGTATTTTGGTCGATTGGCCTGTTTGGAAGATTCTGACGCTAAACTCAACTTAACGGTCAGGCCATAACTTGACCTATCTCTCCGACTATATCCAAGTGCCCCCGTACCCGTTCACTACAAGATCTGTTAGTATGGCATACCATTACTACTGTCACGGTTTGCACTATTGCAACTTTTAAATTAATCATAAACAAGGGGTTTGCTTTTAATATTTAAAAATGAGAACACACACTACTTTAAGTGAAAGATCAACCCTAAATGCCTATGTCATAAGATGTGAGTCAAAAAAAAATTTGCAAGGCTTAAAGATGATCTTGACCCTAATGCAATCATTATATCAATAGATTTT
>JAMKCH010038330.1:0-14287 GCA_023653785.1 Ophioderma brevispina | reverse complement strand
GGGTCGCCTCATCGGAAACATTACCAGACATCTTATTTGTGCCCGGCAGTAAATCCGCCAGCTATAGAATACTTAGTGATGTTTCCATGTCTTACACCACACTGTGGTGGCTCCCATTGGAATTCCAGGCTGCGTTTTCTGGTCATTGGTGGTTTTTTTATATTATCGGACCTGCCACTTAATCTGACAAATTAAGAGAAAACAGTTGTAACCATTAACCTAACCTTTTTTTGAACCATACCACACCTTTTTTACGCAAGTGCAGTATCAGCTCATATAAAGCCTATTTCATTTAATTTTACCCAATCTTCAGTTAGATCAGAGAGCACCTGCTAAGTCCTCTAAGACAAAAAGGTACAAAAGAGGTTCTAACTTGTCCGCTATATGAACCCTGTAAGGTTCTCTTCAATAACCAAAAAATAAGTTCTGTAACTGCTATAATAGCACCTTTTCTGGTTCTTTTTATGAACCATTTTGGTTTCTCAGATTTTTAAGAACCATTTTTTGAGGGTTTCATTCTGAAGGTTCGCATGTACTGGACAAAAAAGGTTCTAGCCATATTTTTTCTCTTAGAGTGTAGGTACAGACTTTTTTTAAATACAAGCTTTCATTCACCTAACACATTTCATCTGCCAGTCTCCATCAAGGCTGGTGACACTGTGTACAAATGCCCCATAGTAGTAAGTAGTAAAACCAAGTTTTAAATAAAAATCCGTTTTGTCCCGCCGCAACCGGGGGTTGGCCGGATTCATCACCTCACGATTCGTAGCATCACCCTTACTCCCTCCTTCCACTTTGCCCTATTCAATGCATCTCCCATCCCTCAACCCAACCCTCCTATCTTCCTCCTCCACTTGCTCCTCCTGTCCTCTTTTGTCGGCCCTCGTCCTCCTCAACCACCCACCCCCAAACTCAAAAATCCCTTTTTAAAACATTCTCCTCTCCTTCCTCCGCACTTGCCCATACCATCTTACAACATTCGCGTCACACCATTCGGTCAGCCGCCTCTTTCAAACCAACAACTGCATCAAATCCTCAGTCTTCTTCCTATCCATCATTTCACACACACATTTCTCTCACCATTGCTCTCCTCTGACCTTCCAAATACCATCTCATTTCACTCATGCACCATGTCTCAACTCCCATACAGCATCACTGATCTCCCACAACTCCTATACACCAATCCCTTTTATCTTCACAGGAAATCTTCTCCAAGTAAAAACTCTCCACATTCTCTAAACTTCACCACCCACCCTACCTAACTCTGGCTGTCACCGCCAGCCTCACATCCACCACCCCCGCACTAATCCTGTCACCTAGGTATGTTAACTCCTTCCTGTTGCCCCCTCATCACACAACTTTTCCCCTCCTTCCCCACTCCCTCAACACCCTTCTTGCATCTTCCACACACAAAGTCCCTTGCCAAACTTGGGGTCACCTCTTCATCTTTTGTGCAAATCTCCCATGCTAGACGATTTCGATATCGATGGTGATAGCGCACCATTTTCGATAAAGCTCACATAATTAATTATGCATAACGTAATGCATGACTTAACGGGGGATGACGTAGCGTATAGCGCCACGCACTCGCGAATATAAGCTCCAGATTTCCTCCATGTGGGTGCCTTACGCTCCATTTCTCTTGATCGAGTTGTTCCTATCAGATTTATTTAGGATCCCTGATTGAGTACATGATCTGATTAACACATTTTATTTCAAAATTTTTTTTTATTTAGATGCAAACTTTGAGGTCCAAGAGTGTTCAATTTTATCTGCATTATTTACTTTTTCCATTTAGCCATTTACCTATTCCTTAATTATATCCAATAGTCATTATATTACAAGCAATTTGATCAACTACATTGCAAAAATCTAATACCAAAACTATCCATCTGTATCAGATGGTCACAGATTCAATCCCTTCAGAGACAACATGGTGCGCTCTTGGGTAAGGCACTTTATCTCGATTGCCTCTCCCCGACCTTGAGTATGATGGGTACCCCCTGTATGCTGAGAATGTAAACAGAATCGCTTTGTGGAGGAAGTGAACATCCTCCACTGCAGACTTCACTAAGGAAGTCTGGCTCCAAAACAAACAAATGAGAGATGGGTACTCTGTTTGGGGATAGCTTAGCTCCAGCATTACTTTTATCTTACCTTAGATGTTAAAACTGAAAATCTTCCATGTACTAAATTAGTGGTTCATTCGTAGTATTTTGGGTATGAACGCTTCTTTAAGCCCGGCCGAGGGCATAAAGAACGTTCATATACACCCAAAATAGAATGAATGAACCACGTTCATGTTTACCATACTTTCTGCTAACTAATACTTACAAAATTAAATCAATAAATATCATATTCGGCCTGAAATTGCATGAATTTTGACCACTTTCGGCATTCATCGCTGCAGTCATGCATAAATGCTTAATTGTTTATACACAGTCACGTGACTTGTATTGACCAATCGCGTACGTCGCTACATACGAGGTAAACATGAATTTACAATTAGCCTTCTTGAAGGAAATTAATACTTACTATCTTCTCCAGTGGTTGCTGTAGTAACCACACTCATCCCTTCACCAGCAGATGTCATCGCTGTCACTGAGATGGAATAGGTAGAAAATGGTTCCAGTCCTGATGCTCTGAAGCTAGTCGTTGTTGGGAAGGATTCAATACTGGTATCACTGGCTGTTGTATAGCACTGGTCCCTTTCTGTTAGTTCGACTTGTACATTGTATCCTTCTGGGATGCAAGGTGGATCAGAAGGTTCTTGCCAAATGATTGTCATTTCATTGGCACTGATAGATGTTGCTGGGACATGAAGCATTTTGACAGGACCAGGAACTGCAAATGAAGATGATAGCCATTAGGGATGTTCATGTTACATAGTGGTACAATGAGGGATAGGGGCGGGGAGAGGGGCTTTGAGCCGATACATGGGAGGTTTTCTGGGAGTTGTAGCATTTTGAAAAAAATGGGGAAGCAAATAAAGTTTTCAATAGAATATACCCAGTATGCAAAGATTTTTTGGTATTGGTACAGGAGAGACCTGAATGGAATCATTCTCATAACAAAATGAAAAATGACTTATTTTTAAAAATACTCATGTCAAATTAAATGTTTGTAATTTATCAGCTATGCAATAATCGGAAATGTGTTGAATTGCCTACTCTTCATAATTTTCAGAAAAAGGCATCAATCTTACACGATTTTTTCTCTTAAAACATGCTAGGTAGTGTAATAAAGAGATGAAAATATATTTTAAGAAGAAAACAACCGGGTGCAGTGCTTTACACTGTTCATTTGAGGCCCGATTTCTCTTTCCTCTCGCAAGTTGTAAATGTTAATATTTTTTTCAATCCATGTTCTTCTAATAAATTTTATCTTACCTTATAATCAAAATTAAGGACTATATTCAATTTTTCTGAAACTTACAGAAAGTAGGCAATCATGTATTCTACAGCCATGCACAATGTCATATGGGGACCACAGAACTAACTCCAGATAACTTGCTCAAAAGCTTTTTACACATACAGACATCCAGACATCTGAGGTTACCGAGGGTATATACTTGTGTGACTTTTCTTTTGATAAAGTTAGACACACAAGTAGCAAATTTAGATGCATGGCTTTAAAGGCCGACTCAGAGATTTCCCGATGAGGGTGCTCTCAATTTTCAAACAAATTGTGTTTTTTGCATATACATAATGCTTGTCCATATACTAATCACTGTGTGAAATAACTAAGCTCAAAATGAAGTCCTTCATATAGAAAATCTTAACTTTGTTATAAAATTCCGGATCCGGAATTTTTGTTATACACGCTATCCTATGGCACTTTTGTATGATCCATAAATGTTTACTGCATGAAAATGGAAAATCTGATTCATCTCTAATTTTGGAATTAAGCAGTGTATGTGACTATCTTTTGTTTTAGATGACTATTTTTAATTACTACAAAAACAAAATATATACATTTTAAAATCTCTGAGTCAGCCTTTATTCATGAAAGAATAAAGCAATACATAAGAAACAGAGTCACGCAAGCATATTTCAGTGAGCACAGACAGATCAACAGATAGAAAAGTGATTACTAGGTCTCTTCTGAACAAAAGTTCAGGTGAGACAAAAGTAGCTTGGTATTTAGTTTAATATTTTCCCCTTACCATCAATCCCTGTTTGAACAAGCAATGGTTCACTGTTAGGTCCACGTTTCATTTTCTTGTGGTACACTCTTACACGGAAGGTGTAATTACTACAAGGAGTTAAAAGCCTTCAAATGTTGCATGCAAATCATCTCCTCGTACATAGATCTTGTTTCTACTGCATCACCATTGCTATCCAACATCGACATCATATCTCTCGAATGTCCATTAATGTTCGTACAATCCAGAGGTATCCAAGAAGCGAATCGAGTCCTGTCCCTTTCATTCAACCGATAGGAATTTGTCTGTTACTGGAGCAGCATAAGGTGCTATAAAGTTGAAAAAGTAGTTAATACATGAAATACATTTACATTACTGAGACTGCATCAAACACACACGTTTCTGCTTTATAATGATTTGGCCCATTGCCAAATGAGTAGCGAGTGTGCACACCAATAATTTTTATGAATTTACTTGTTTGCTATCGGCCAGATCAACAGTACATAATATCAAGTTTTATTGATTGTGAATCAAGTGTGAACCGCTCAAATCCATGGATTTACAATTTTGTTGCAGAGTGGGCACATTATGTCGATGCCAAATTTCTATATAGCAATTCTTTTTCTACTATAGGTTTAAAAGAATGGACCTACATCACAGTTTCATTGTCATAAATGTGGAATTGTATTACAGAGGCTGATCCCATTTATTTTATATCAATTTCATTTTGATTTTAACATGCGTGAGATGAAATTTAAAAGGTTTAACCACATTTCGGGTTTTTGTAGATATATATTTTATGACATTTAACAATTGCTAAGCTTTAACATAATATAATATTTATTTTTAATTAAAGTAAATTAAGCAACGTGTTTAAATTTTTTTTAAGGTCCAGTTCGAGTAAAAATTTCTTTGGATTTATATTATTTTTTTGTGACCTTAAAACATCCATAATCTCAAAATGTCAGTTAGAACCTTGTAATTCTAAGTTCATGAAATCGTATGATAAGAGTTTTTAACAGATTGCTGCAAAATTTTGAATGTCAGGTCAGGTTTCTTTGAAGGCCTGCCTATGGTAATCCTGGTAACCAGACTACCTGTCCCCAGGGCCGAGTTGTCGGCACCTGAAACCAGTCATCCAATTGGGTGTTGTTTTCTAAATCAATCCGATGAGGAAGGTAGCTGGCTACCCTGGTAGAAACTAAAAAAAGAAGATATACCTACAGGGTGTTGGCTCTTGGAGGGCTATGGCAGCCATCCATGAACATGGCATCAGGAAGGCTCCAGTCAGTATCTTCTTTTGCTCCAATAAATCCTCACACAGCATTGTTGCTGTGAGTGTGAGGTGAATCTGATTCAATTTAGTCATCATCACCTTCATTTCTTCCCTAAGATGATCTTTTCTCTTACATGGTAAAAGCTAACATTTAAATGTACTACCATCTGACAGCAGTGGTCCCTGGATACTAGCCATCTCTCCTTCTCCCCTCCTTCCACCGCTGTGGTTTCAGAGCACTGACACCAATGTTATACCTAGATTACGGCTCCGGTCTCGTAGTATGACTCTTTCTCTTAGATGGTGCTGTGATGTTCCTTGCTATAGTAATTAGGGTACACTGTCAGAGCAGCGATTGTTTCATACTTCTGATAGGTGACTTGATAACTGTCTACAGGGCAGGCATTGGCTGTAGGCAGCTGCCAGGAGACTTTTGGATATGGGTGGAGTTAATACCTGCAGTAGTGAGGCCGAGTACTGGACCTGAACTCTAATAAGAATGAACGATGGAACGCTTGAGCAGTTTTGTGTTGAAAATGATGAAACAAGTCTACGACACCCGGATTATCCAGAGCTTCAACGTTGTTTACTCAGCATAGGATCTTTAACTAAGTTTAAGCAAAAAAGTATAGCCTTTTGCTGAAATTGCCAGAACACCGTCATAAACACCCCTGATAAAAGCCACATTTGTGATCCTAACACCTTCAGTTTTGCATATTGGGTTCATTCCTCACGAAATTTCAATTGATTCGAATCTGATAGCCTATCCTTTCAGTGGTTTATCACACGGGCAAATACAGGTCACTGTGTTTGTAAATTATCAGTTTCTGGGACAATAAAATACAACCCCTAAATCCTACTAAAAAGTGAAATCTGGGCACCATTGCTATACTTACCCCATCTTTCAATAATAATGACATGTCAACCTGTTCAATGTTAAGTCATTGATGAGGGTTTGTGGATGGCAAATTTTGCACCTTGTGGCAATCTAGGAGGCATCAAGAGTCAATGCCAACGTTTGAGGTAATATCTTGATACACGACAAAGACTAAAACCATTGTTAGTAATCCCTCTTTTACCTCCTTGTGTTGCAATATGATAAGGAAAGAACAAAACTTGATTTTGAACACTATGTAACAAATTCCATCTGAGCAGTGACTTAACAGCAATTATCACCTTGGCCCGTGCTCACTGGTGAAAAAAGCCATAAAATATCAGCACTATACAGTAGGGCTTAAAATTGTCCGTACACATGCTCAAATGAAGAACAAACTTACTCTTCGATCAGTGGCAACAACAAATATGAAATCATCAAAAGCATAGGACACCTCCTCTGTCTCCCATCTGATGTATACATTCCCAAGACTTCTACATCGCCAAGTGGTGCTGGTGGAAGCTGAAATTTCATCAAATTGACAAAACAATTGTTTCATATAGTTTTAGGAAAAATATTTTAGGGAAAACATTTCCTCCAATTACCTAGAAGTAGAGGTGGGCTATAGAGGGTCATATTTGGGTCATAGTTTCAGATCACTCGAACACAGGCTAGAATGATGACTTAATGATGCTATCCAATTTCGAAGAAAAAAATAAAAAGTGCGAAACCAGGGTGCCCCAACAAAAAATCCAAAATGGCCGCCAAATTGGCCAAAAATCATATTTTTGACAATAACTTGATAAGCTTTTGTTTAATCACTTCATTTTGTGGCAATACCCATGTTTTGGCCTACAAGAAATCATTCTGTGCAATTTCTATCTCACCACGACTTTCGTTTTCTCGATATGGCAGTTTTAGACTAAAATTGGACTGCGAGGGCGCTTTCCCAAAAAGTACATATCATATGAAAAGTTTTAATTTAAACTGGTGGGCCTCATTCAGACTTTTGATCATATTTTCTGTGTAACACTTACCATTTTCATGTGGCATCAATTTAAAATTTGACAAAAACACTCTCATGGGAATACACAGGGGTCAAGGAACTTTCTTACATGTGGGTTCAATGGAGGGCATTTTTTATGACATTAAAATCGTCCTACAGTGGCCAAAAACACAAACACCACGCAAGTCAATTTTCAGCAAGTGTTCATAAAAAAAACTCACTTTTGAATGTTAAAATCACCATTATCAATCGGATGAGCATTTTATGGGCAAAGTGCCCTAAGAGCTATTTTAAGCAAAACGGCATTTCAAGACAACGACAAGGCTATAGTTGAGATGGAAAGTTGATAGCATGATTCCTAATACCCCAAAACATGGGTATTGCCACCAAATTAAGAAAAGTGAACAAAATAAATAATGAGTTATGTCAAATATCAAATTTTTGACCCAATTTGGTTGGCCATTTGGATTTTTTGATGGGGCACCCTGGTTTTCGCACTTTTTTTCATTTTTTTTCTCGAAAGTGGGATCAGGTGATTAAGTCATCAAACGAGCCCTGTGTTCGAAGTTGATCTGAAATATTGACTCTTCTATACGCCCACCCTACTAGAAGAGAACAGTGCAGGGCCGTTGCTATAAGGACTATTCTTATACACAATGGCAGAAGGCAACCAATGGTCCTATAGCCTCCACTCAATAGATTCCTCATTTCCTCAGATGTTCCTTGCATACACTAAACAATCTGATTGTGGTTTACACCATGCAGTACAGAATAAACATATCAATTCAATGTTTGTGTTTGAGGTCAAACAGGGAACGGCCTTTTTGATCACAAGTCAGAAGTTTGATCACGCACTAGAGAAATTTACAGAATCGATAAAAGTACCGCTCGTCGTTATTACACAGATTTTGTTTTTTTCAATTAAGACAGATCTACCTACCTTCCCATGTAATTCCTAGGTTGTAAGAACCGTGGCTGACTACCCGTATGTTGAACAAAAAAAAAAACCCCCCACTGGCTTTGGTGCTGATAAGAAAAAAAAAGGTAATTACCCTTTACCATTAACATATCTCCCCATTCACCCATCAAAATTGCACTTTTGTATCAGAAGAAAGTTCTATTTTTCTCAGGTGCCTCCAGTGAAATTTAAGGCCCAGAAACGTTTCTTCTTTTAGGTGCATTTTGTGATCCTAGCACCTCATTTTTGGTTTATGATTCCACCAGATAACCCCGAGAAAGTTAAACGGCATGTTTGATATTATGCACAAATGCTTGAATCACATTGCCCCATAGGCCACGTGGTGTAATTTTTGTCCATTTAAACGGACAGGAAATAAAAATAATTACGAATTTTTCAAGAGCAGATAGAATTTGCACGCCAGATACGCACACATACTATCTAGTCCAGCTTTAGATATGTATAAAAAAAGTCTTACTATCACAACTTGGTTTGGCTGAAGCTTAGTGACTGGTGTGGGCCTTGCTCCTTTCCCCTTATCTTGTGACAAAACAACCACAAAAGTCATAGTCTGGTGTCCCAATACCAAGCCCATCAAACTGTTGTTGTGACATCTAGGCATCCTAGTACCACCACATGAATAAGTGTAAGGTGCATCTGCCATCTGTAGAGTTTCTCTATATTTCAATATGTATCTATCAAAGGTCCATCACCTCCCATAGATGATTGCCATCTTATCCACCTTGACTAGTACTGAGTATGATGTGATGTTTTCTTCTGGTATGTTGGTGCATTGCTGAGAATGGGTGGGTGCTGTGTACCGGAAGAGATGATTGCATGTAGCCTATATGTTTGTTGACCTTACTATACCCATTTCTATGTCTGTGATGGCGTGTAAGGACAAGCATATCAATGCAAAATAAGACTGATATTTTCCCATCCTACCCTCTAAGGCAAGCTAGCAAGACATTACGTGCTAATTTTCCAATAACGACCAGTACCTGTATACACAGGGTAACATGCAGCAATGAATGTTTGATTGGCTGCTCAGCCTATCAAGGTCAGGTGACTGCTTGGAAGATATGCAAAATCCACTCCGGCGGGGAAAGAGAGGGGGTGCATATGTAGGGTGGATGGGATGGGATCTATGCTAACTGGAGGTGACGCACTTATCTAAGCTGTTCAGACCCCCATTGTCAGGATTGCTGTCCCCCAGATTTTTGGTTGGCTGACTCAGCTATAAATCCAAGGTCAAGTGAATCTTGGAAGATTGCCAAATCCCACTCCGGAGGTGGGGGGAGCAGGGGGATGCATATGTAAGGGTGGATGGGGACTTCTCCTATCTTGGAGGTTGATTACATATCTAAGGCTGTTCAGACCCCCATTGTCAGCATTGCTGTCACCCAACCCAAAGACCCCATATATTTCTAAAATTCAACCACAGACCCCCTATTTTTTTTTTAAAAAAATGACCACTGTCAAACCCACAGAAAACCCCTATTTTGGGGAAAAGTTTGAACATCATCACCCAAAGACCCCTATTTTTTTTTTTGCAAAAATTTTTGCAAATTTTTGAGCAAATGAGCATTGAGGCTGTCCGGTCATCCAAAGATCATCTTTGAACAACAACTGACTTTTGCATGTTTATGATGTTACTTAAGAACCTGCACTGCACTCGGATAATCAATGATATGGATCCGAGGGAAAAAATTTCATGGATCTCAGCATGTTTAAACAAATTTGAAATATAAGAGTTTGGAGAGAGCTCTTTGCATAAAAATATTTGTTATTTTGGTTGTTTTTTTGTTATTTTGTTGGTTTTTTGATATTTTAAAACAAATTTGAAACAGATATAGTTTTTGTATACGAGTTTTTTTCCACAAATTATACTGTTCTAAAGACACTTGATATTGCTCTAGTGCCGCCCAGTCCATTCAGGTTGATTTCAAACTGTTATGTATAAACAGTCTTCTTAGCTTGTGGCCATAAAGTATTATGATATCTGTTGGTCAAAGTTCTTTAATAGTCTTCCTAAACATTGATTTCTACCGTTGAATGTCTGCAAAGTCATTCCCTCTTATGACAATGGACTTAAGCACTGAACTAAAATTAGAGAGAATAAAATTAGTGAAAAGAGAATCCCTTTGTTTTACTCGTCTGGGCAGGTGGATAATTGACTTTTTGATAATTAATAATCTGACACATTTATTAATTGACTTCAATGCACTGATATCATTGAATTCAGTGAATCTGTTTTATGCATTTTACTCTTGTGAAACAAAGGTCAAAAAGATTTCTCAACAATTTCCAGACAATTATGATGGCACTTAAAACATAGAGCTAACAATATGTATTAACATCCATTTGTCGAGTAACTTCTAAAGCACTTGAAATAAATTGAGCTCCCTGCAGATATGATATAAATTATCTGAATATAGACCAAGCATTTCATAGTACAACTATTTCTAAAAATTTAGGTTAATTAATTTTATTAGAATCTGTGTAATGTTAAGTGTAATAAACCCAAAAGATGGCCTGGCCCTCAGCCAAGCAATAGAGGTTCTAATCCTGCTGATATTGATAGAAGGCCTGCGTTTACCCACTCGCCGAATTTTTGTCACACCCCCATTTTTGAAATTTGTGACACTTTTTTTCTTCAAATGATCATATCTTTCAAACTTTAAAAACCCCCCACCACAATAAAAGTAGACTTTTCTGAAAGGACCTTGAACAAGGACTCCAATAAAACACTCAGAAATTTTGTCAGGTGTAAGGTTCTAATGCTTACATAACACATTTATTTTAAAATTGAGGAAAATGCATACACTGAAAGTGACCCAGGTTATAATGTCAAAAAAACTTATGTGTTAAACCTATAACTGATTTGATGTCATTTTTCCTGCAGCGAGACTTAGGCCTTTCCAGCAATATATAATTGTAGGGGGGTTATCAATCACAAAAAATGATTACTTTTCAAAAAATGACCAAAATAAAACCACAAGTTTTTTGTCGCAACTTCAATAGACTTCAATAACCATCCTCCCACAAGGGTTTTCTTGGTCATATGTACAATATAAGTGATGTTTCTCCTTAGAATAACACTTCTTCAACTTGTTGAAAGTTTAACCATGGTTTGCACAAGTCACTGAATGAGCCAAGAGATCAATTGTGAGCCGTGCATTGTAAAATCAACATGTTACGATAAAATTACCAAAGTATAATGCGCATGCATAATGTAACCAGCAAATTTAAACTTTTCTTCATGCCCATACAAGTACAGCTATAACACAGAAAGAGTTATGTGTAAGTTCATTACAGTAGTCAGGCAAAGATTTGAAGTTTTTGAGTTTCTCACTGGCAATGACACAAATTAACGGTATAGTTTGAATTTGGACAACGTAAATCCGTGGCGAGATTTAATAAGTTCAATCCCAAAGTACAAGATACAATCCTTGGGTATGATAGCAGTAGCTTTGTAATTTGTTGTACTGAAGAGGATTGCCTGCCTGATGTTGCTCATAATATAGCCTGTGATTACCTTGTGCCATGTGGATATTGGTTTTGGTGACCGAATTCATCAACTGTATTTTCTAGTTCTTCAATTAATTGGACGCATCGGAATGTAAACATGAAGGCAAATGGTCCTTGACACATTAGGCTAAGTGCTTTAAACATATGTAATTTATCATTTAATTAGAGTTCAGTCTCGTGGGTTTTAATAAATCATAGGGAACTGAAATGGTTCTTTAGTGATATTATATTATTATTTTAATATTTGTAGGCCTTTGCTTGGAGACATACTAATAGGCCTATCAATGGCCTATAGCAGCAGTGTATTATTTTATGTATTTTTACAATATAAACAAATATATACTGTCAGCTCTATATGGATACAAATTTGGTTGAAAACATTGATTTTTGAAAGAATATCAACATATTTGCACTTCAAAAGGCACTAAACTTGCATTTTCCCCATAGAAGATTGTACAGAGCGCACCGCTTCCTCATGCACCGCTCCTCCTCCACCCACCCCGCTTCGTCAATTGAATTTGATGCCTTCTGCCTATGTCAGATTACCTCAAGATGAAACTTTTACATACTTAATAATTAATGTTTTCAGCTTTCATTGATACCAAATTTACTGCCAAATTCTTATACTTCAAAAGATTCTTAAAAAAACTAAACGACCACAGTGAAAAATGTGACTCCACCACCCTTTTTGGGTGTTGAGTTCAAAACGCATGGCCAGAATAGGTACATTTCATACTTGGAAATAATCTTTATAAGTAATCTTTGAAATATTCTTATGTAGTTTAGACACACAAGAATATACTTTGGAAATAATTGGACTAATTTATTATGCCACAATTAACAATTATTTTTTTTTTTGTATCTATAGCCAAGTCACTTGAACTTGAGTTTCAGCATGCACTAAATAGCTTGTTAGTGTCCATTTGTCATAGGACCACCACCCCAGAAAGTACTTGTTTTAGAATGCTTGTCCTCAATGATCCAAAGTGTACTAATAGTATACGTATAAACATATGTTGGTAAAATTTCTATTCATCCACCCCATTTACGCTTCCATAATCTCTTCGTGCTGGGACACAGCGCCAACCTATTCCCGTATCTGCCAATCGCTAATTGGCCGGCTATCTTAGACATACGCTACGTCATGGGACCCCCTAGCAGCCAGACGCTGTTTTAAAACCAGGCTCTGCGATTAGCTTGAACAGGATGAAAAACGGTTTCGCGGTACCTTGAATATCGCGAAATCAACGAATCAGGTAGTCAATCTGAGTTTATAACAGGTTCCTGACAAAAAAGACCCCTTAGCTCACTAGTTTTTGTAAGCTGACCTGTGGCACTACTTGACAACAGCAATCGAGAATTGAGTCCAGCTAATAAGAGCTGATAAGGTAAGAAAATGCGTGTTGATCGTATTATTTCTTTCATGTTTTTTCGTTCTTTTTTCCAAAAATAAACCTAATATTAAACTAGTCCGCTAACAGACAATTTATTTAGGAAATATTTGGTGTCGTAAATTGTTACGATAGGCCAAGTATTTTGCGCAATCCTCCAGTGTACCGCAATGTACAAAAAATCCGATAACGCTATCTGACACTGGTGTACGTGTGTTTCCTGTCCCACGCTTGCCAATTAATGATGTTTTGATAGTCCCTAGCGCAGGGGAGACTTGCAAGGTTTTGCCAAGATTCACACTGTGCCGTCGGCTGTGTGCCAAGACGACAGGTAAATGTTGTGTCAAGTTATTGGCAGCGGTTTTCGAACTGCAAACTTGTCAACAACCCCTCCCCTTCGTACAACAAATGCAACCACTTCTATTCAAAGTAGTAATAAAAATTTTAAAAAATGATGGGGTTGTGGTTGAAATTTGGTGGCAGGGTGTTTTTTGGGTCAAAAATCATGTTTTTGAGTGATCTAAAAACTTAAGAAAATCAGATTATTAATTTCCTAGCAAAACAAATCTAATCATGATGCAATACCATCATTGATATTTTTATATATTTCTGTTTTATTACAATATATAAAAAGGTTAAAAGAATTTTTTTTTTTTTTTTAATTTTTCTAAAAAACATCCTTTTTATCACCTGTCACCACAACGAGTATTACCTGAACCCTTATGCAATGTATAAAAACCTTATCAACTCAAAAAGATCCATAAAATAAGATTGCATATTTTTTTACTTTTAAAAAAATAAAAAAATAATTTTGCTTAATTTGCAGGGGCGAGGTCATGTCAGGTTTCCTTTTAGGAGGGCCTGCTCTGGTTCCTGGTAACCAGTACTAATCCTGTTCAGGGGCCCCGAGTTGTTGGGTGGCTAAAAAAAAAAACCGTCCCACCCATCGATTTTTCTAATGACATCTGATGAGAGGGTAGCTGGTTACCCTGGTAAATGAAAAGGATATCTACTACAAGGGCGTCAGCTCTGGAGAGCATTGGCGCCAATCCAGCACATGCTGCTTGTATGGTGGGCAAAGTTTGCCCAAAGGCTAGGCCTATACCG
>JAMKCH010038329.1:0-31752 GCA_023653785.1 Ophioderma brevispina | reverse complement strand
TCCCAAGCTTAAAAGTTTGAAATAAGGAATAGTCTTGCCTTATCTGTTATGCTTATTTTCACGTCATCCAACAAAAGAGGTGACAGATCATTAGAATCCAATAGCTTCCAATAGATGTTGACTTCATTCGCCATTATTGGTTACTAACCAAACACTTACGATAGTCAAACTATTCTATATTTCCATTCTATAGCTAAACCCAACATTTGAACCACATTTTAACTCAAAATTGGAGCAACGTTTTAAATTTTTGACCCCTGTACCAAAACCAGAAATTTACTTTTTTACCATTTCTACAGTTTTTAATAACCCCTAATTTCCAAAACTAATAAGTCCCATTCTATTATAAACTATACCTTTTTGGAATCCTGTACAGACACATCTTGTGTCTTTTCACAAATCGGAACATTTTTAAAAATTTTATAACCCCTGTGAACTTGGAAATCCATGCGGGAGGGGGCCATGAAAGGGGATGTGGCAAGTGCTCCATCAATTTTTTTTTTTTTTTGATTATCATGTATGAAGTACTTGTATACCAAAATTCACTTTATCAGATTTGCACACTCACGAGACCTGTGCATACAGTCCCCCACTAACATGTATGGTTTTGAATTCGACAAACAAATTTCATGGGTGGGAGTTACTTTTTGGATATTTTTTTTTTTTTTTTTTTTTTTTTAATTTTTTATATTTCTATATTTGTGATGTTGAATTTGGTCAGTTTATTTAAAAAAATAAAGATTTTTGATTTGAAATTCAAATTTTTTGTATGTGTCCTGTAGACTGCCTCCTGGGAATTAAATGAAATTACCTAGAAACATGTGAGTGCCTTTCTTGCTTGTCAGGCATTAAACCCCTCAGAAGTCTATAGCTTCATTTTATGGTTTTCTTTTCCAATGCCTGGGATGTAGGGGCATTTCAAGGTGTGTCTTCTGATTTTATCATATAGTGTTTTGTACTTGCCCGACATCAATAATCACACCACAAACATTTACCTCTAACATTCCTGTTTTTTTTTTTTTCTAGATCCAAAGCAATAAAGCACATCACAGTGCTCTATAGAACTTTCAATGTTAGGATATACTACGAATGATTGGATTTGGAGCCTGATGAAATTTCATGGGTTGATAATGGAAAAAACCGTACCTTTCATCTGATGCAAATTCACAGCTATGTCAGTTACATCGGGTTCCCGATCCTGGCATCAAATTTACTAAGCTAGCCAAGGGACATCTTGTATATGGCCTAGATCCATACATCTCAGGCCTGTAAGTTAGGCTCATGGAGAGGTACATGAAAATGCACATTAAAAACATTCGCAATTTCACTCACTCCATATCGAGAGTGAAATACCCTTGCCCTTTTGCACTTCACTCTTTGAAAAAAATAGATCTCAGTGAAGTAAAGTCCCTCTTCAATCTCCGTTCACATGAAGTTGCAGGGTTTGGCTCTTTAAATTGAACATCTCACTCGAGAATTTGCCTTTCCCACAAGTAAAGTACTCTTGTAGAAAAAAGTTGATTCGGACATGTAAATGACTTAGAGGCAAGGAAAGGCATGGCTCTGATTTAAGTGCCTACATTTTTCGTTAACGGTGCATTTCGTGATTGAGCACCTGTGTTTGTTTCATGATATATATTCATTGAGAAAGCTTCTCAAAATTTGAGCTGATCCCGCTCTTGCGGTTTTGTGTATGAGCAACTGCTCGTTCCCACGGTTCCCCATAGGCTACGTGTTGTAATTTCCTGTCTCATTTAACGACGAAATACAAATTAATTGCAAAATTTCTTACAGATGCGCCGAATTTGCACGTAAGATTGGGCCACTGTGGATTAACTAACGCTAACAGTTCAGATGATATAAAATCTCACATTTTTTAGGAAGTCGGGGGGACGAGCTGTGGGATCATGAATGCCCCTTTAATATCTTGACATTTAGCCCAAATAAAGTAGAGAGTAATTAGATGTGATATTGTAGGACTGACATAATACTCTCTTAATTTTCAGATGATTTTGGTATAATAGAATCCAAACAATGGACTATATATAAACAAAAACTAACACCTAGAATTTTGTGCGGTTCTCAGCTTTCGCGCTATGCTACTCAAGAATAAGGCTGGGACGCCCCGCCTATCTTACAAATTGTACCATCCCTGACCTTGCCCAGGCAGGTGACCTTTGTTGCCCTCACAAATGCGTGATGCCATGTTGGCAACCTATGACTCCAGTTAGAACTTCAACTGATTTCATGGCGGTCATTTTAAAAACATTTTAGTGACACATACATAGCCACACACACACACTACACGTGCAAAGTGGTCCTGCCAGAATATGCTAGCAGCCCACAAAAAGCCCAGAGGGAAAAAAATTGCACATCACGTTGATTGGGTGGAAGTGTGAACTTGGATATATTGCAATCTAGTAATTACATAGTTTGGAGTGGAATGGCCTACTTAACAGATCGATGGTTGCAAATCAACACACAATTGGCTAAAAACAGGTCCTAACAAACTGTCATCAAACAATTGTAAGCAAAGCCTCATTCAATATTGCAAACTCACCGCTAAAATCAACTAGATTCGCGGTTCTTCGGTCGTTCGCGCGTCCAGCTATAATTCAAAGAATATAAGCTGTGGGGCCGCTCCATGACCTTTTGACCCTGGGCCCACTACCTTTGATCTCAACAACATCGAGGGATCGCATGTTCACCTATGACACAGTTTGGTTCCAATTGAACGTCAAGTTTTCAATTTAGATCAATTTACATTTTTCAGCCCATTTTTTTAACTTGACCTCACATGACCTTTGACCTTTTAACATGACCCTTTGACCTTTCAACCATGAACCTTTGACCTCGTAACATATGAAGGGGGGATCCATTGGCACCTATGACAGAAGTTTGGTTCCAATTGATGTTAAACTTTCAATTGAGGTCAACATTCTTTTAAAAAAAACTTAAACAATTATTTTTGACACACACATCCATACAAACACACCACACACACTACCACACATACATACACCACGCACAAGGATTGATAAGTGTCCTGCCAGCTATAGCTGGCGGCCCACAAAAAAAAACAATTTGGGTATCACAGCCTCAAGCCAGTCATAGGTGTTCAGTTACAAAAAAAATACAGAATTTTTCATCAACGTTTCTTTTACAAGTTTTACCAATAATAACGTCTAATTTGGGAATTTCTTTGGCACTACCCACATAGCATAGAGTTATATTAAAGATACGTCATACTTCCACGTGCACTGCATTGCCTGCAGTAAATTTACTGCAAATGTTTCCGTCACTTTCGCTGCGCACTCCTAATCGATTTATGCAGGTCAATCCAAGTCACGGGTTGCAGTACGTTGCGGAAAACTTGCGAAAGGACTTGCCGTAAAATTTGTGTAGGCCCTACTGCGCCCCAATCACTTCATCTTGATGAACACGAGTTAAATAATTTTAAACTTTGAGCAGTTTACGCATCAAGCTTGCAGCATACTGCAATGTGATTGCAGTAACAAAATTTTGTAGGCTGCGTTGCAGTACTGTCCTGCAATGCAGTAAGATTTAGTACCACAAACTTACATCTTTTCAAGTACCTGGACAACCACCACTCCCATCAAGATGGAGGATGTGGAAAAGGAAGTTGATACTGAGGATAAGTAGGCTTGGAACAGATCTTGGTCTATGTGAACAAGAAAGTCCCACTTACGGGCATGTGAACCTTGAGTTTCCGAGTATCTATTTGGTTTGTAACTTTGAAGTATTTAATTATGTATGGAAAAGTATACATTTCTAGAAAGAAAATTGACGATGGAAAAACCGATGATGCATCAGGATAATGTAAAACGTTTTCCGTATTTTGAGAAAAATACTAAAAAAAACACGATTTTGCCCCCAAATTTTCAGACAGCATAACAAACAACATTTGAATTTTCATGATTTCTTAGGTTATTTTTTAGAAACAATTTGTCTAGGGACGTTTTTGTCATTTTTTAAAAATAGAGTTACTTTTCGAAATATAAGGAAAAATGTCAAAAAGTGTGATTTTTACTTTTTCTTTTCCAAACTTTGAGTATATATGGAGAAATCTTTAGTTAGAAATCAAAAATGAAATTGAGAAAACCGTCCCTAGAGAAGACCGTTGCTATCGTAGGAAAGTTAAACCTTACCTCTATTTACTTCGGTATTTTTGGAGTTATCGTGTCTGAAAATTTGCAAATTTTGCGTAAATTGAACCATTGAGAAAATCCGTGTTTAGTAAAAAGTGACTTTTCATGACATTTCAAGCTGTCTCTTTCTCAAATAACTTTATCTTTGAACTTCAACATTGAGATGTTGTGAAGATGATGAAAATAATCTTTATGCACTATTGAATCAACAATATTTGTCTCTAACTCCAGAAATTAGAAGAAATTGAAATTTCCTGGTCTAAATTAGCGCTTTGTTTACATTTTCAGATTCTTATTTTCGTTTTCCCAAGATGCGTTCGCGCAAAGTACATTAAAACCGCGCCGCTTTACACTTACGCAGCAAAAATTCATCGCGCGACGCGATGGTGCGTCTTGAGCCTGACGGCGTGAAATGCTTTAAATTCCCCGCCGTTTAGACTAAGCAGTTTTTGTGACTTTAAAATGTCAAATAGCTGTGTTAAATCGGCAAAAAATTACAGCTCGGATTGTCTGCAGTGAATAAACCTTTCTTGGTAAACGATAGAACACAGGTTTGATGTTTAAAAATGGTGCAAAAATCAGAAATTCGTGTAAATACAAAAGCACAGGGTTTACATGCCCGTAAGTTAATAGATTTCATATCTACAAAACTGTAATCAGACCAGCCCTACTGTCGGGTCATAACCATTAAATCGGCGCAAGTTGGAAATGGCAAATTGAAAAAAACATGAAATTTCAACAAACAACTTTATTATTCATTCATGAAAGACAGTACTCAAAAGTTCTTTTTGACAAAATATCAACCATGTCAATCTTGCGAAACTTTTACTTTACAACAAATCTTCAACTTTTAGGTATTTGTATTTTCATTAAGTATACGTACGTTATCAGTGGATTTAACAATAAAATTACGGATTTCAATCACAAAGGGACACTGCAATACCTCAAATGTGTTTTATTAATTACGGACTTATGTAATTTTTTTGATTTATAGGTAGTAAATACTTTCCATGTGATCTGAAATTATTTTGGGCACTTTAACTCATAAGTTGAATCATTTCGACTCAAAAATTAATACACAATGATCTTTTTTGTTTTCTTTATTTTATGATAGTTTCCCCTTAAGTTGTCTGTTGCTTTCAAATGATGCATTTGTTGCTTGCTCTCCAAATTTGCATTCATTAATTGAATATCAATTTACTAGAATGTACATGACGGGGACAAATATGTAACGCTACTGTTATCTAAACCGTAAAGTTACACCATCAATGCTTAATGCTTACATGGTGAATATCGAGGAAGTTGAATCATATTAATGTTTATGTCTAATACAATGATCATTCAAATTGAAATTGTGAAAGTATTCTCATTCAATGGTTACCGGTATCATCTACGAAATGAGTAATTTTCTGACGGTTTTAATTCGAAATAAAAATAATCCGTTAAAAATTATAATTTTTCTTTTCTCAAATGGCAAGTACAAATGTAATGAAATGATATTCATAATTAAAATACCTCACCAAAATCATCAATTGTGTCGTAATTATATCTGTTATGATATGCAGATGATTTTGCATTTCAATATGGGGGATTTCGTGTTGTAGAATGTTTGGACAAAGTGTAACGTAAGTTTCATTGATTTTTATCAACTAACGCTTATAAGTCCAGAGAATCACATTTTACTTACAAAAAAGCATATACAGACAATACATACAATGTAGCCGTCTTTCTGAATCAATTGGGCAGGGGGATATTTGCTTTGACATAATTGAATATTTTCCCCCAAAATGCAACTTTTCTTGATTATAACATGTATATTAATTACTTTGCAGGATCGTAAACGACAAATCTTTTCAAATGGAAACGGATTATAGACTAATAAAACATCGTTTGCTGAATCGTCTCCATTAATCAAAAACACATAAAGTGCAAACGTTTTCATATAATTAACAGCTACTAACAAATGGTGACTTTGAACATTGGAACTAATGAAATACCAGTAACTAGTTTTCATGTAAGATCAACACCACTTATTTCAATACCCTGCAGGTTAAAGCATTATGTTTGTTTGCCGTAAAGTAAGAAAAAAAGGCAGGGGTCGGTCGGTCGGTTCGTCTTTGTTTTGTTTTTGAGAGTTAGATAAAATACATGTTAAATACTAAAAAAAACATTCAAACTTTACTTAAACACTTTATGATTTATATTTCTATTTTTTCACATGCGGTCCATGTTTAAGAAAAAAATACAATGGAATTGGGGAAATTTGGTGGAACAAGTGGGTTGGCGGATTTTCTTTTATCTATTTTTTTTAAAGAAAATAAAAAAATCAAAGTCAAAAGGTTTTTAAGGTCGGTTTGGTTACGAAAACAAACATCTTTTTATAACTAATTCTATCTGCGAGATCGTATGTTTACACAAACCTTGAAAACAACACTATTTCAACAATTCCGACGCAACCAAGTTTTAGCATCAGGAATTTTAAGTATATTTCAAGTTTTCCTAATTAAAGAACTAATTAAACCTTACACATTATATATGTATGCATAGGCTGTTTCAACAATCTATGTCAAAACCATAAACGTTGCAAATCACTTTTGAAAATGTTACACTGGAAAACATTTACAACGTATGATTAGTCTTAAGCTTGATTCTCAGATTAATTGAGATTAATGCAATTCTCGGTACATATTGCCTCAATTGGTTCTTATCATGCCAGCCTGGTCTTTTTTTATGCTAAAGAGCCCTCTTTGATAGACGTTGCGAAGGCGCATTCTTGCATAGGATCTCGTGTATGGGCCCCACAAATCATCTTTGCTTTTCGGCCTTTAATACGAATAGATATAAGGACAGCATGGGTTACAGTTGGTAGTAAAATGTCATGATAATATTGCACTTACGTTACCTTTTTAAATCTAGTAAACAAGTTCTAATTCCCGAAAATAATAGAATTAACACACCACTCTCATCGTAAATATACGCGTTTAATATTCAGACGCAAAAGATCAATAAACAGTGCTATAATAAAAAACACTTTCATAGTAACAAGAGTATAATCACACTGAATTCGCTCGTTTATTTGTGAAAACCTACGTTACCACATGTTTACAAGGCATGCTATAGGTACATTTTATCTATATATGAAATTTACACTTGTCGAAAACAATTGTTAAAATTATCCCCTGAACTTCATTATTGACGATTTTAATACATACTAATATCCTAGAAAAACAAATCACCAATCTGAGTTGAAAACGGAAACCTTTACGTGGACATGACTTATTGAAACGTAGTTACAAAGGTTATTATGTCTATTTGAATTGCACTGTAAAAATATATAATCCCCGTGACAGTTTGTCGTTTTGAAACCCGAGCTACCGTATACAAAGAGTACCATTACATTCCTGAGAAATAAAAAATTTTACTTGATTTAGCAGTTAAAAACAGATATTTGCCTTTAAAGGGCGAACCGTGGAGTATATTTTCAGCGTATTTCAAACACGTTTCACTTAAAATCCGTTATTATCGAGCTTCTCACGGTGTCCATGAGCTTCGAGCGATTATGGACGCTCATTAGTTTCGATCACGCGACAGAGAGGGTAAGTCGGACGCTAAAAGTTTTGATTTGAGCCAAGAACTGTTGAAGAGTTAGTAAACGTATTGTTTCTACTCTTGTATGTTGCATTTTAGGCCCACCGGCAGACCAAGTAATATGATTAGAAATTACAAAAATGAAGATTCTAATGAAGGTTATTAGGGGTAATAGTGCTTAGAAATGATAAAATGTTTAAAAAGCTCCTTCTAACTTTCATTAGGTGTTTTGAAGTAACGGATGTTGCATTTCTTCAACCCATCACCTGTTTGGGGGCTGTAAATTTAAATCTGGACGCCCTTGCCGATTTAATACACATACCTGATGGCAGTAATACCTCGCTTGTCGTATGCGACCACAAGAAAGTATTTAAGTAAAATTAAGCTAATTTCTCCTTTGTAACAACGCGGAATCATCATTATACTGTACGTGGTAACGTAGGTTTCACTTAGGTATGCGACTAATAATCATTATTTTTATGAGGCCCAAAGTTAATCAATATATTTCAATTGGGCCTATTTCCAATACATTATGGACTATAAATTTTCATTGATAGTATATGTTCAAATTAATTTCATTGGAAACAGGAAACAATGACATAAATGAACTATTTTATTGGCGACATGTGTTGTGACTAAACTCTGTCAATAAAACTTTCTTAATTGAAATATACAAATTTACTTAAGAATACAAAAAGTCATATAATTTTTACTTTTTTATGTTACTATTTCATTTAAAGGTGCAACTAAATATTTCACTATCAGGGTCCCTAAAACAAAATTGAAAGTATTAGTTTTGGCCTGATGTACAGCTTTCCATCACCAATTAACCCCATCTGAAGGATTAAACTGAGAAATGTTTCTTTTGATATAAAAATTTAAAAATTTCTAATTTCGTAGGAGCCATACGAAATTTCAGCCTATGCTTTACAATTGAAATATAAGCAAATCCGAAATAACCTTTATTTTCTGTCTTAAAAACATTCTGTAGCCACTACAGCTAAGAAATCTATTGAGTGTCTTAGTCTGTATGAAATGACAATTATGCACAATTTTGGGTGCCTCAAAAATCTCTCGTTGCACCTTTAAGAAAAGAAATTTCGATTTAAAGGTAGAATTTTAGTGAAAACGTGAAACATACTTATATTGCGGACACACAGTTTTTTCCAATTTGCGCCGATTTAATGGTTATGTGCCCTGTTGGGAAATGAAACAGGACCCTTATAACACAGCAGGAGAACAAGATCAGCTATTGTTGGATGTGAAATGCTGAGGTACTTGCCTTGCCATCAGCTGGAAGAACAAACGAATGAAGAGTAAGAGAGAAAGAGATATGTGATAGCAAATCCAAGACCTAATGAGAAAGAAAAGGTTGGATTGGTATCCCATGGTCAATGTGTATGTATGTCGTAGAGATAGGTAGGGGAAAATCAGGAAGCCATTTGAGATGAAAGTTGGTGGACAGAGGAAGAGAGGAAGACCTAAGAACATGGTGGACAAACAACTTGAAGCTGACAAAGAATGGTGTGGTCAGTAGACTTGACAGAAGATGATTGCCTTGCCCTGACAGCGCAAAGTGCTTGTGGTGGGATTTTTTTCGTGCGCGTCATCTGCGATATCGATCCTGACCGACCAACCACCGCGTAACCACAATGACCCCGCGAGTCCGCCCGTAAAGGCTGAGCCATCCATTACTATCAAATTTACCTCTTTGTCCTTGGTTTTCGTGTTCTTGGTACAGGCCGGAGAGTTCTCCTTCAAGTTCAAACGAAAAGTTGATTGCCTTGCTTGCAACTGACATTAAATGATCAGAATTAAATGATTTCAAGGCAAATGGATTATTGCTGTCTCTCGGACATCAAAGATCATTTTTATTTGGTTATTTCCAAACAATATAACATAAATTTTTACCTATAGATATTCTGTCTAGCTCAACAGTGGCCGGACGTAGGCCGATGCTGGGGTATACATTGACACCGACTTTCAGTTGTGGGCATACATTGTAGGCAAAGCACAAAGTGCACTGGCAACTGAAAGGCAGCACGGGATATACCGTGCATCTTTACTTTCATGCCTTGACCAACGTATAGTGGACAGTATAGGGTATACCCGGTAACCCTAAATGTCAATATGCCCAAATTAAACTAAAGACCAAATGTAAATAAATATTTATTTCTACCCCTGTCCGCATCATTTTTTGCTGCCACATCAATTTTTTTTTTAAATAAAAAAGACAACATTTTTATTGAATTTCACTAAATTTCCTTTGCTATGATATTTGAGGGGGAAAAAGCCACAAAATACAACATTAAAAATAAATAATTGAACATTTACATCTTGTATGATCTAGACCTAAACCATTGATAAGAAAATTACAATGTATGCAAAAAAAAATGGGTTTTAAAAAAATGATGTGGTGCCAGGTGTACTTTTATTTCTGGAATTTCCTCTTTTTTATCTTTGTTTATTCTGTGCTGGTGTAGACCACAATCAGCTGTTTAGATTTTGAGACACTTTTTGCTGTATGTCTAGTTGCAGGATACCATAATTATGACAAATTTCCTCAAATACTTCATTTTTTCACCTTGGTGTTTTTGTTCCTACCTTTCCCAGTAGTTTATGGAATTGTGCACACAACGCTAAAGAATCCATTTCCACAATTTTTTTATTCCCCTCACATTTAATCATCACTGTGCACTGCTTTCCCTTTAATCAACGTGCACGAACTGTGGCCTAAGACTAAGGTAAAGAGTGTACGTATTTCATGTTTTGGTAGTATGTGTCTCGACAATGCTACGCGCGCATCAATTAATTTTACTTTGTACTTCGAAGTTCAAGCAGTATAGAGGTGGTGGCATTCCAAGCACACAACGAGTGCGCCCCAGAGTAAGTGCCCAAAGGTCCCAGGGAATGAGATGATAAACCTACTCCAAATCTTTATTTGACATTCCATTCCAATAAACAGGCCAGAGAAGAATATACTACCAGTGACATCATTAGTGAGAACTATTGATTTTCAGCAGTCAGTGCATGAAATCGATTCACGCCAGTCCCCTGGAATTCTCTATACTCTCTGAAAATCTGATACCACAAATGATTTCATCACAACCCCATATTGACTGCTTTCTGGTCCCTCTTGTAGACTTGACACAACGATTTGCATTTCCTGGACCCTTTTAAGCGGTCGATCGAGGCTGACCAATCACTCACTGGCTCAATAACCGGGGTCGTCGGAGTCCATATACCACACTTGCGTGAAAAGAAATACCCACTAGCGGTGTTTTTGTGTCGTTCGTGTCACTCCAGAAAAAAAATCAAATTATGGTGCCTTTAAATTTGTGAAATCGGGGACATCCTCTCTAAAAAAATTGGGAACGTGGTGAGCACATTTCATCATGTACAATTTCAAAAATTAGCTAGCTTGCAGCACTTCTTACACAACCCTGTGGGTACCATCGCCAACGCTTTAGAAAGGGTGAATTTTTTAACAAATCTAAAAAGTGGTAAAATGGTGGGATCTGTATTTTATAATTGCCTAACAAGTGTGGTTTTTGTTAAAAGGGTGGGTTCAGCAATAAAAAGGGTGGTTTCTGATAATAAATGCCCATTACTATTCTGTGCAATCATGTTGCCATGAAGCAACCCAATTTTGAAAATATTGTCATTAAACATCCAACAAGTTCGTTCCCCTTAAAGTCTGACTCAGAGATGTCAAATATTTTTTTTTTTGGTTTATAATGAAAAATACTCAATTAGAACTAAGATAGTGACCTAAAATGCACAATTCCGAATTTGAGATGAATCGGATTTTTTTCGTGTTTGTGCAGTAAACATTTTGTGTATTCTTTTACGTCCCCATATAGATACTGTGTATAACAAAAATTCCGGATCCGAATTTTTATAACAAGTTACGATTTTCTATATGAAGGAATTCGATTTAAGCTTAGAATTTCCACACAGTGATTAGGAATATGGACCAAAGCCTATGTCATGCAAAAAACACGATTTTTTTTTTTTGGAAATTGAGGGCGCCCTCCTCAGGAATCTCTGAGGCGGCCTTTTACATACAAATGTATTTTTTGTTTGTGGCAAGGTATTTTTAATTGACAAAAAACAAAAAAATTGAAAATTATCCTTACTCTGTACCTATGTAACACATAATTCGGTAGCAAAAAACAATGTGGACCGCTATAGTCGTTTTCGAAAATAAATTATAAAAGGATGGGTTATGACTTTTCAATATATTGAATATAAAGGGTGTTTTCTGGTTAAAATAACGGGTGGGTACCTGTTACAAACACCACTGCGCCAACTATGTTTATAAACTATCATAAAAAGTTTGTAATTTCAATTACATACCAGTTTCTTCTTCTGCTTTTCCCAAAGGCTCTTGTCTCCAGAAGTTGTCCCCAGCCTTCTGCAATCTTCAGACTGGCAGTGCTCATTTGGGGCCTGAAAGTAAATTCTGAGACTGAATGACGCGTTTTCTCTTGGTTAATCTGGGCGCCGGTTGTCGTTGTTGCACACCAAACCTTGATCACTGCCGTTCTTGCACTAACTTTCACACTAGTATGGTTTAACACTTTGACAAACGTTGTTCTGACTCAATCGATCTTTGTTGTAGTTGGCTTAATTAGGTGAAAACTATATTCCTCGGGAATTAACACCGCGAATTGCAACGAGACACTGGTGTTCCTGCCCGCACGACGAACCCCAGTATTTGCAGGTTCCCACTTCAGCATTCATGTCTGGGCCTGCCAAGGGCGCCGACAAGCCTGATTTCCCTCGCTGTTATTTTCTCTAGATCATCCTACATTTTGAAAGTGACTTATTGCGGCAGATTGACAAAACACAAACAACAGTTTTTTACGTTTTATTGGTTACATTTTTTTATATATGCCAGCATGGTATGCATTTTTTTCCTGGTTACTACAGATTTTGATCATCAATGGTGTAACGTGTGTTGCCAAAACATATTATTGATCCTCTCCATGACGCCTGTCGCTTATCGATTTTTTTAGTGAAATCTCAATACATACTTTATGCTAGAAGCGAATACTGACAATAGGTCAATAGAATGTTAAATAACAAACGTCCCCGTGATTCAGATAACGATAAAATGTTGATAAAGAGACTCAAAAACACCCTGAAACTTTAGGGCGTTGTTTGACAAAGGAGAAATTACCCAGACGATGGCAGACAAAGGATCTCAAATTTTAGCGCACCTAAACCCGAAATGATGACGAAAAATGCTCATATAGCGGCCTATATGCAAAAAAAAAAAGGAATCCGCTGGATCGAAAACCTCACATGGCTTTTTAAAGGTGCAACAAAATTTTGGGCACCCAAAAATTTTTTAATAGTAATTTAATATAGATTAGACACTCAATATATTTCTCACCTTGTATTTGGCTATAGAACTGTCCTTAAAAGAAGAAAAAGTCGATTTTTGATTCCTCCTTCCTTATATTTCAATATACACTAGGCTGAATTTGTATTGCTCCTATACGACTTAGAAATTTCACCATTTTTGTACCAAAGAAATCATTTCGCAGCTCAATCCTTTCAGGTGGGGATATTTTTGATGAAATCCTTTACATCAGGGCAAAAATCAGTACTCGATTTTTTTAGGGACACCTGATATGTGAAATCTCTGTTGCACCCTTTAAGCCAGAAAATAAATAAGAGAAACTTGGTTTAAATAAGTCAACTGCACACAATGAGAGCGAGTACATTGTCCCATGGAAAAAGCAACATTTAGTCCTAAGCTGCAGCATTCATTTTTAGCTAAGTGCACACGAAATCTTCCTCACGTAGGGCACAACCATTAAGCCGTGGCGATTTATTTTTTTGTATCAGGAGAAAGCGTATTCATAATCAGACAATAGCAAAACCTCCTTGGAAAAATTTGACGGGACCGAGAAATCGAAAAAAATCAATGTTGGGTACTGGACCGCCCCCCCCGGGCACTTAAGTGATACCCTTTGCCTGACTTTGGGTCACTACTTCTAGCTCAGATTCCCTTCAGTGGTTCCATTGTTTTTAGGCCAGTCAACTGGAACTTCTTCTCAAAATAAGCGAGACATAGCAATTTGACCTCAGATCTTGCCCTATATTTTTCTATAGCCAGAGTGTCCTCGCCACGAGGCCGTAATATCAATGAAATTGCAACCCGATATCATCTCATGTGCCCACACTTGTTTGCCCACGGGAGGTCAGTGATTGCATTATCTTTATTATCCCTAAACTCCCTGGTGTGGGAGGCCATGACATGCCTAGCACGAGTCCAGGTAATAAGGTGACACATTGACGTCATTATTGATAATACCTTTTCAAAACTGTCTACCTGGAAAACAGTGAGCCCTTACGGTGTTCCACAAGGATCAGTCACAGCCTTTAAATGTGTTATTTACACTTGGTTTTAACCAGCCAATGGGTAGAATATTTTCGTAGTCATAATATCAGTTGCCATTTTTACGTTACGCTGATAATCATGTGTCATTTCAACCAAAGGTGGCCAGTGCAGCTTAGACAGCTACAGCTTTATCAGAAGCTAAGTTGTTCATCTCTGACATTAGATTTAAGTGATGAGTGAATACAAACTCCAACTGAATAGTGCCTAATGGGAAAATCTGTTTGCAGGTTCTTTCGTGTGTGCGTGGCAGTCCAAAAGGCACATGGAAGATCCGTCTTTAACTCATCTGAGTTTCATCATCCAGTTGATCAGGCTGGACTTCCTCTTGGGGACTTGGTAGACCCACAGTCCATCTCTGATTTGCTAATGGTTTTGTGGCTCTCCTCCACAGTCGCAGTTTTGGTGAAAGTTCTACTCCGATCTTGTGACGGAAAGTTTCTTTGTACGACCAACGCCAGTTCTGAGACTGTTGAGGTTGACCCATGCTTTTCCTATCAAGGTCACAAGCCTTTGGGCTTGCTAGAGGGCTTCCACAAACTGCTTTAAGGTTCAAAGTAGAGGATGACCATTGCTCATACCATCTGTCATTGATCCAGGATGATCGATGGGGATACTGTGACTGCAGTGTCCTTGGATTGGGTAGCAAAGTGATTCCGTTGGAATTCTCTGATCCTCAAAGGGTGTTGGGTGGGGGGATTGGTACCAGGTTTTCATCACATTTCTGGCGACTTGATCGTCTAAGGTTCCTCCTAACTGAATCCTTCCGTCGTTCAATATACGACGCACGGCCCCGGTTGCTTATCTTCCATTTTTAAACATAGCCTATCATGTTGACTATAAAATAGGGTTGGTTTCCCTGGCCTATTAAAAATAACTGCCATTTTAATGGTACCATCTTCAGCAATAAATTGTGAATTAGGCTATGACGTCACATTGTATGACCTTTAAGACGTTTGGTGGTACCGTATTTGTTCTAGGCCCACCACTGTACCCGAACCGAACATGGATGTTGACTGCTTGCCATCTGCGTCTAGACTAGGCCTATGCTCATGTGCTAATTTTACATTGTGAAAAATAATGTTTAAAAACCTCTTCTTTCCCAGTTTAAAAAACAAACCTTGTGACATGGAGGATAACTTTTTATTAGCCTCGAAGTGTGGCCCAACAAGTTTAAGCAAGACCAAAACACCAGCTATAGGCTATCTTTCATAAGCTAGCTAGTATATGCCTAGGCATGTGACTGATATTACCAAACTAACTAGGCGCATAGCATAGGATACTTGTTTGCTTTTATCACCTATTCTAGCAGCTCGGCTAACTTGTATGTTTGTTGGACTATAACCAGGCTATAATGCAGACCTGAATATGGCAGTGCCATCCTCCATGCCATGGTATAGGCCTTGCGCATGCTAAAAGTCCTGCCATAGGACTATTATATCATGCTTAGTAATTAAATTTATATGGTAATGTCCACATTGGTTGAGACTTTGATGCGAATAATCCTAACTAATATCGCCGCCATGGCTTATTTATAGTTGGTGCCACATTTATGGGGCTAGCCTACTGTAGAACTCGATAGCAAAACTTGTTCTTATTCTACCCTGGCCTAGCTAGACTAGTCGTACATTGTACTAGGTCAACTGTAGCTATACTGGCAGTGGCATACCTTTGCCCTACGTTACGTTAAGGGCAAGTCTCTAGTCTAAGAATAGGGCCCGCTAAGAATGAAGATGCTAAACATGTAAACTAAAGTCGCAAAAGATTGTGCTACATGGCTAGCTACATGCCTTGGCTAGCCGCACTGTCGTCTAATGAATCAAACATAGCAGCAGGAGCGTGAATTGCACATCACGAAATCATAATCGCAAACATTTCCATTGCATCTGTCATGTGTTTTGAATCCACAGGACTACAAACTACACTGCAAGCATAATTAAGAAGAGGTGTCCTACCTTAATAAATTAAGTTGTATCATGTCATGCATTCCCCTTTGCTTTTCTTTACGGAGTCGGGTTGTGCTGGGGTTCGTTCCTACTTCGATCTAGGCCTAGGTGTGAACAATAGCAGGCAAGGTAGGGCTAGGCCCCAGCTAACGCCTAGCCCTTTACAGTCTAGCCTTCTTAGCCGAGGCTTTAGCCTTAGCCAGCATGCAATAGGTGTATTAGTCTAGGTACAATCAATCAGCATCTGACCTCTTTACCCTTCACGTTGCAGAGATGAAAGACTATCAGACTATACAACAGAGAATGATGTTAGTGTTTCTCTCCCATACAATTAACAGCCCATGTTCCCTGAAACCAGGCAGGATAATTCAAACACAAACAATACACGTCAAGGTGCGGCGTACCATTCCATGAAACACTTCTTCATGTATCCTGCTTTGTTTAACTTTTTCGTGCCTCTGCCAATTCAGCAAGTGCACTGGTCGAAAAACACCAGGTAGAGTGGGTGAGACGCGAAACTGAAAAAGGCACAAGGCCCTGGTGATGCCTAACACGACTCGGAAGCGCAAGAGCAGCCCCTACAATCTGCGAGCCCCATTGATTGTGTTGCGCCCACTAGAATATCATCATATATCATGGAACAACACTGCAAATGGGAATTGATAGTGGCTGTCTTCCGATTCCCTAATCAGATTTTCACGTTCATCACACTCCGTTTGGGAGCTCCGCGGTTGGGAATATTACCAAAACTGCGACAGCTAAGGGACATAACAAGGGCCCCATAATGCAGTGGGCAACCAGCACCAGGTATGCCAATGGCGTTGCCGATATCGTCCAATGGCAGCGTTCTGTGGCTGTCACCAATTTGCCGAGTCACAGTCAGGGGCCTGGTTTTATCATCATGAGGAGGAGACTTCCCTACTGCGCATGATTTTTGCCTCAAAATCTGGAGGCGAAGTGCTCCCCCTGTTTTTGTCCGTATATTTTTTTTCTTCTCAGTCCCCGTGAGCAGGTCGTAAAGAATTGTGGGTTATAAAAGGGCGCCGCGAACGGAGGACTAGGGACTCCGTCTAGGTTCCTCCTAAGGTGTGCAGGAGCTATGCCAGACCGAATTGGAAGATATTCTACAGCGTCGCCAAAAGGCAACCACTAACATTAAGTCTCATTGCATCATGCAGAACGACATCATCTTGTGTGGATGTCACTGTGGACTCCATACTGGTGGGCCGCGTATTCAGCAGGGAGTATGCATTAGGCAACAGTTGATGTATGTAAGGTGTTGTCAAAAGATTCACCCCATCCATTCCTGCGAGCCTTCTGAGGAGGTTACACGAGACTGCGTCTTTGCAGTGACTGCCTTGGTGGTTGATTGAAAGTAAGCTGCGGTCCATTGTGACGCAAGGGTACTTCGGTGTTGGTCATGTGACAGTTTTCTCCATCTAGATTGATGTTAAGTTTTCTTTGTCGCATCGATTTGCAGGTGGAAACAGAGCTGACGGTCTTGGGTTTGGTGAGTTTCAAGTGCCATCATGGACGAATATGGCTTACAGTGATTAGTCTTTCTGCAACACTGTTTCTAGGACTCAAGGAAATCAGTCAAGCTCTTCCAAGTGCCGTGTCGTCTGCGTAGGAGTACTGCGAACAATCTCCCTTTAGCATATCTGAGACGTAGATGTTTAAGAGACTGGGTGCCAGGACAGAACCTTGTTGGACACCATTCCGAGTTTGCGCTTTCTACTGCGTTTTGCCCATGTGATGTCTCCAGGACAAAAAATCTGCCTTGGATGAGCAGCATAATGAAACTTGACAAGCTTGACATCAGGGAGATTTTAGTAGCTTGAGGTAGAGTCCTCGGTGCCAGACTGTATCGTACGCAGGCAGCTAGGTCTATGAAGACTGCTCCAAACTTCTGCTTCTTCTGGAAGGCTGTCTTCGATGTCATGTCGTTTGAAGCCTTCTCGCGGCGTCCCTGTTAATGTCACATCAACTGTTGTGGCTACTGATTCAACAACTTAAGTCCAACCTCGTTTCTAAACACCACAGTTGACATCTTGAAGACCCACCCTCAAATCTAGGCGGCTGAGCTACCACAGAGGAACTTTCCTATGGCAAGCACCAAAGTCTGTATCCAGCAGCTGAACGTGAGGTCTCACCCAAGTTCAAGTTCAAATTCCAAGTTCAAATTTAATCAGCATAACATATCGACCGTGACAGATATGTTAATCAGTATAATAATATCATAATACTAAGTATCAATTGTCGACTGTGCTAAGATGACCTGGTGAGGTATATGCATATGTAGGCAGGACACAATGGACAACCCGATAGGGCTTTGGTTTGCTGACCATGTAATACTACAAGTAAAGTATACTCCATATTACAATAATGGTAGCAACAACAGCTGTTGAAGTGACACGAGAATAAAACACAAAATATCAACGGCGACCACAGCATGACGACCAAGTTGGAGCACCTATGCCTCCAACTACATCCTGTGAAAATCTGATGAAACTTCACAGCGGGCAAAATATGATTTTTCATCAAAATCTAGTTAACACGGCTCCTATGGGATATAAGAAAAAGGTGGGCGCTACAACGCTAAGCGTGACATCATCTTACAGTCTCCAGGGAGACCGGAGTGCATATCATCCTCCTCCAAGAAACTCACTGCGAATCTGTAGAGAACGCCATCGAAGGTTTGACCTTATTGCTTCATTCCGCACAACCAAGCATGGGGATCGCTTCCTATGTGAATCAAGGCATACAAGTGAGATCAACCCTTCAACTTCAATGAATTCATATCCAGTGATACATTTGAAGCAATGGAACCCACTTCACCAACATCTAAGCCACCACCAGCTGAGGCAGACTTCAATTCCCTTCCAGTATAGTTCTAGGCTACAGACTCATTGATACCTAATATCACCTTGTTTTATTAGATATATAATGTTTTACAAAGCGGTTCTATACCAGTTTTTTATGCTGATCCTTAATCCGATGGATGCCAGACGAGCACCTTGAGCATTTTTGTAAAACGCAAAAAAAAGCAAGATGGGCACAAACACAAAACATTTCATCTCTTGTTCACCCAAAGTTGTGATTTTTCATCCTGTCTCGTTTAACTTCATGGTGACCAATTAACATATGATTCTGTAACCACGACTCATGAATTCAATTGGCCGCCATACAAAAATGTCGGATCGTACTACTTTTGAAGGCAGGTTGGTAATTTGGTTATCGATTCCTGGTGTTTTTGGCAGTCAAGAAATTATTAATCATAAGAACATAATTTGAAAAAATGTGATAATAATTTTCGTCATTAGAGGATCCAAAGATGGCTTCCGATACTCTAAGAGGCTATAATTGATAGCTGTGTCTAACCAGTACTGCAAATGTTTGTGTATATCTATGAGTCAATCAATCAATGTACCCATCAGTAGGTAATCAGAGCAATCGATATTTGTAAGATGCCATCCAAGAGGGTGTCCAATATGGCTGAAAATTTACTAATAGTCTAGAGAGATCTGTTTCTTTGTTTTTGGTAGGTTTTAAGCGTCCATTGACATCCATTTTGGGATATTTGATGAATAACGACCTCAATGACACTTAGATAGCCTTACTGGGGTTTTTTGAAGTGAATCCAACTAAATCCACAAAATATATTCTTTAGCCTACAGCAATGAAATGAATACTGACCTTTTAAATGATGCATTTGCCAGCCATATTGAACGCCTATCTAGGATGCCATCTTTCAGATATCAATCACTGTTAGTACTTATTATATTTAAATTGCTCGAAGCAGACCATAGTGATATAACACAAACATGGCACCTTGCCTTTAAGTAGTAATGATTTTTGCCATTTTGGAGCCATCTTGAATGGTTTATTGATTGATTGATTAGAAAATTGTTGAATCTATTCATATTTGTTTCAATTATATATTGATTGTTAAGCATTGGTATATACATGTGTACATTCACGGTCAAAGTAGACAAATATCAGATTTTTTTGTTGTATTGGGGCGGCCATATTGAATCTCTTAATTGGTGGTTAATGAATCACATTTATTGTGGTCACAAAGGGGGGGGGGTGGGTTTGTTTTGATTGACAGGCAAAAAATTACAACTTTTGAGTAACATTACCATATGAGTTTTGTTAGTGTTTTGGTGGCCATTTTGAATTTTTGCGTTTCCTCGAAAATGCTCAAGGTTTTTCGTCTGCATCCCTCGGATTCAGATTTATACGGTGTCCCATCGACGCCAACAAAAAAAATAATAAAAATGAAAAAAAAAAATGAAAAAATAAAGTAAAATCTTTACGATTTTTTTTAAAAATTTTTTTCAATTTTTAAAAAATTTTTTTAGAATCTTTTTTTTAAATTTTTTAATTTTTTTTTTTAGAATTTTAAAAAAAACATTTTTAGACTTTTTTTTCAATGCTTTTTTTTTCCGAATTTTTTTTTTTTAAATTTTTTAAATAATTTTTTTCCAGAATTTTTGTTTTTCACTAGGTAGTTTTTTTTGGCGTCATTGGGTACGTGCGTGTGTGACAAAAATTGGATGTGATAGGAAAATAAAATTTCGCTAATATGGCTGGGGATTACCAATCCGGAAACCGCCACGGAGGAAACGAGCGTTCGCTGTTTTGTTCTGCCTGCTGAGGCTTTGCTGTAGCCATGGCCCTGCAGGGGCATGGCTATACGTACTATGCCTTATTGCATGTATTACTGCATTTCGCATACTAAATTCGCGCAATATTCCGTCTCAGATTAGACTGTTCACACAAACGTGATCATTTTGCTGTTGTTGTGGATTGGGCGATGCAATGGAAGCGGCAGTATCTTATTTGAAGCCTCTTTTGACGTCACAGATTTGACCCTTAGCTTAACTGAAACAGCTCACTTCTTCATTTCTCAATAGTCTGGTGAAACGAGATACCACCCGCTCCTCTTACCTCTTACCAACCCCCCCCCCCCCAAACTAACCTATTTTTCTTTTCCCCCAAAAGAAATTCCTTTTCAGAGACGGGTATTAATTACAAACTTGTATTTTGATCCCTACCCTGTTATCCCCGTTGCTTTAGTCAGTGATTGTCCGGGAACGGGTGGTATCCTTGGTATAACAGTAGCAGTGGCAGGATGGGCGAGTGCTTCCCCCGCCCAGAACCCTTGCCCAATTGCCCCCTCCCCGTCAGCCCCCAAAACGACCGTAGTAATTGTCTATGGGAAAGGCCCCAAATTTCCCCGTCGAAAATGCATCGGCGCCCCTTCCGCCCCCCCCCCCCCATTTTAAAAGGTCTGAACAGGACTCTAATATTCTTGGCGTTTATTTATTGTAAGTCTCCTTTGGCGGATCATTTTACGAAAAAAATGGAGGTAACCACTAGGGGTTTCCGTCAAAGTCGGAAGGTGTGTGTGGGGGTGGGATGGGTGTGTTTCCACCTGCTTAGACTTATTGTGTAAAATGGCCAAAATGGTACTTCTGTTAATGTTATGATGCTACATACAGCAATACGACAATATTTTTGTATATCATTCTTATTTTTAGATTATTGTGTATTACTTTTATTATATAAACTCACAGTTTTGACGTCACTCTGCGTCATATTAAAACGTTATATGTTTGTACTTTATTTGAAGGCTTTTGTAGCTACACAGTGATATACCAAACAAGATTAGGTTTGTTCCTTATTTACGAAAAATCGGGGGTTGGGTTGGTAACCCCCCCCCCGGGCGGTCGGATTTAGTAGAAAAACCGTTGAGTGGACTAAGTCGTATATAAACTACACAAGAAAGGTTTCTTTATAAAGATTATTTCCCAGTATTAGTATAACTACTCTATCACTATCGCCGGGTTTTTGTGAAAATCTCTATTGCTGCATGATGCATCCATCTTTCTAGATCTTTGGGTTTGTTAACAACCTGCCTATGAAACCCCCATATAACAACATATTAGACATCAATTCTATGAGAATGCTTGGTCTATATATTGTCAGCTATATTATCTGGCCTCAATTATTTAAAGTGCTTTAGGATTACATGACAAAATGGATGTTGATACATATTAATTACCTCACATTCTTCCCATTTTTAAGTGTCACGTTGGTGATTTTGAAATCCAAGTGCTAGACCTTTGAATTTTGTTTTTCGGGGAGAATAAAGGAATTGGCAGCCTTGACCTTCTGTTGTTTCTCTAATATTAAAAAGAAGGGGAACAGACGTATGGTATAACAATTTTAGGGCCTTAGCCTGGGCATGGGCCCGAAAAATTGGCTTCTTGCACCCCCTGGTTTTATTGATCAGTTAATAATGATACTTGTGCAGTGCACCATCACAGCACGCCACTCCTGACCGACACTACCTGCCCACATCTACATCAGTTTCTTTTTTCAGTGAGTTAGGGGGCAATGACGTCACGGGTGGCCCAAACAAGACATCACAAAAAGCTTTACTTTTTCTTGTGTTGAACATTGCTTAGGAAATTTTCAGAGGGGGCCCCCGCTGGCCTTCGCGAAGGGCGGATCGCTGAACAAGGTGTGCTGGAGGGGGAAAAGCTTTGGAATTTGAATGTTTGTGGTTAAAAGTGTTAAAATTATTGGGGGGGGGATGCCATGTGTTGAGCCACCCCCCCCCCGCAACAAAATTATTGGGGTGCCAGCCCCCCGTTTCCTAGGCCCAATCCACAACAAACAGCAAAATGATCCAATTTTAGTCGATTTTTTGTGTAGTCGTCTTATCGGTCGCAAACACAGTGCATTCAAATATGATCCAGCCATAGTAGATGTCTAGGCTTACAGGCTACAACAGCGTATGGCTGCTTCACTTTCCGCAGGTTCTTGTCTGTGCATTGTTGCTCCAGGGCACACCAAGACATGTTCTATTGCCTGTGTGTGTCCTGTTCTGCTTCCAGGTAGTCGCACTTCTGCAAGGAAACCAGATCGGCGCAATTTGTGTGGTAGTTAATGATCGAAGTAATGCATGCACACTTCTAAAAGCCGAACAAAACGAGACTCGTCTCCGGCCAGAACTCTCCGCCCGTGGCTGGGTTCCCGCATCTGTATCCCCAGCCCATTTATATAGCGAAAATTTTATTTTCACTTCCAATTTTTTTTTTTTTGGATCGTACGAAACGACGCCAACACAAAAATTCCAAGTGGGAAAAAAAAAATGCCAACGAAGAAAAAAAAATCTGCGGAGAACAATTTTTAAAAAAAAATTCTAAAACAAAAACAAAAAATCTAAAAAAACAGAAAAAAAATTTACAACAAATTCTAAAAAAAAAATAAAATCTAAACAAAAAAATCGAAAAAAATTTTTTTAAATCCAAAGTTAAAAAAAAAATCAAATTTAAAAAAAAAACCAGATTTTTTTTTTTAATTTTCATTTTTTTTATTTTTTTTTTAAAAAAAAAAACTTTTCTTTTTTTTTTTTTTTTGGCGTCGATGTTACACCGTAGCCAACTGGTCCCAAGTTCACACTCTCACCAGCGAACTGTCATCCACCCTGCCCAGACCCGCTTCATCTAACATCAACGATGTCATATCTGACTCTGCTCCAAAAACAAACAATAACACCAACATAAACATCATGTTGGTCGGGCAGTACATTACCAAACACTCAAAAGCTAAAGAGCTTCCTAAATAGCATCGCGAAGTGATGCAATATATTGAACCATCATCCAATATCCGGAACTTGGGAATATTTTTTTACTCATCTCCAATTGTCTAACAAAAACAGTAAATATCTTTTGCTGGTACCTTAACAATAATACGCAATTAAGTTAAGATATGCCTCCACGTTGCCAATGCTTAAATAACTCATGTCCTCATTTCCTCCCTGACTTACTCTCCTTACGGTAATCTGCGATGATAAGACTCTTCTTGTTGGTATCCCCATGTCCCAAAACATGTGAGGGGGGGGGGGGGGGGGGGGGGGGGGGGGGGGGGGGGGGTGAAAAGCTTTCTCAATCGCCAAGCCCTTGTTTGTGGGGATGCATTACTATATCAGCTATCAAAATGCAGCTCATTCACCCTTTTCAAAAAGCCTTTTGAATCACATCAGTAATACTGAACATGCCTGAAATGGCTATGTTGTTTGTATTTTTGTTTATCTCGGTCGCGTAGCGACAGTATATTACTTTTCCTCGGCCCATTTTGGGGCCTGGGTTTTTGTTCGCGGATGTCCGTAAATGTCGTTCAATTTCGGCAGGTGAAAATGGTACGTGCAAAATTCTGTCGTGCTGGGTTTTGCCCCCTAGAAAATTGTAGGTGTAATTCTTTAGCTTGAAGTTTTTTTTGGTAAAAAACTGTTTTTTTGTAAATTTGTTTTGCTTTTATTAAATTGGAAAGTTTGGGTTGGGGTTACTGGATTTTGAGTATGTACGAGATCACTATCACTGCTTTAAAGAAGTATCTGAAAATTGAGCTTCTAGAGTGCGGATTTTGGTTAAAATCACGTAATCCGTGTAGTGAAAATAAATGTTGCTGCCAAAAAAGGAAATTATTGATGGTTGTTTCCCCTCGGGCGATTAGTAACGCAGGGTAGTTGGGTAATACACTGTGTATAATAGCGGGTAGTCCAGGTTGCTCTGACTTAGACACTCCTTGCTGTGGTCGTGTCCCCGGGCTATGACGTGTCGAGCTAAATAGCGGGGGGTTTACCTGGAAGAGCTTTTTGACGAAATAACCAATGATACTTTGGTACTTGTAGTAAAACCTCCAGGACTCCATAAGGAATTTGACTGGATTGTGTGTCACAGAAATTTACAGGGAGTCATGCTGTACTTAATTGCGGTTCTTGTTTGTTCATCAATGTTTGTTTGAGTTAAACAGTTTCAGTCTTTTATTGTTCGTGGGAAAAATGCGTTGCGAGTGGTGCAATATTGGTGGTGTAGATTTTAGTTGCTGGTTATGTCCCCTCTCTTGCCCTGTCTGTCTTGGGTGGAATGTAGTTCTTGGAGATGTCCAAGTTTCATCATGTTGGATTTTATAGAGACAAACGGTGGATTTTTTCTGCGTTCTTTGTAGACTTAGCCATACAAGGTAACACTAGCTTCACGGGTGAAATTTCCCAGTACTGATCCGGGCTGCTCTCATTTTGGACTTTTTCAAGGATGGTTGTATTCTTTGCTTGGTAAGTATCCCAGGCCGCTATTCCATGTTCGAGATGGGGTCTAACAGAGTATGGGAAGCCTTTCTTTGATTTAAATAGATGCATGATGGAAGTTTCTCCTGGATGACACCCAAGGATTTAGAAGCTTTGGGATGCAGCATATGGTTTTGATCTTGTTATTTTTTAGAAATTTTTATTGTTTTGGTGTTTGTTTTGGAGATGTTTTTTTTTTTTTGCGCATATGACCATCACAAAAAGTCATACATATAGCCAAATCTAACAAAAGAAATTACACAAATAAAAATGAATAAAATAGTAAATGGACTGAAAATAAAGAAAAATCCAGTACAAATTAAAACATAAAAAAAAAAACTAAAAATAATAATACACAATGAGAATAATATAACAATAATTTAAAAAATAAAACCAAATACAATCCGTGTACACTAGTCATAAAAAATCATTAAGGTGGTTGTCCCATGCCCCCGTACCGCTCATTTTGATCTTGTGCCAACGGACATTTTTTGCATGCGCACTCTGGATGCTACCAAGCTCCCTATAATTTTGTGCAAGTGTAGCGTACTATTTGCGCCACGTTCATTTACGCGTAAGCTAAGAACACGCATGCGTTTGTTTTAGTAATACTGTATAGCCTTTAGGCGTGTCCCAGACGCACCCTAATCTAAAGTGTCCTTTGTGCATGCATACTTTCTAAACATTTCATTTACACTTTACTGCTCAACTCATGGTACATCATTAAAATGTACATGCATATGGGGTTATGATCTTTAATATTTCAATGTTTCAAAATTCTCCTCAAAATTTAGTTTCACAATATTCTGTTATTCCAAACACCGCCTGTACACGCATACATAATGCCTAGTGTTCAATGTTATCCTTGCTTCTGTTAGCTTCATCTAATGCCGGGGGGACGTCATGCAAATATTTTGTATCATACGGGGATGATCTGCTCACTGACAGGCCTAACTCGCACCTCTCCCCCACCTCTCCCTCCCATCGAAAATGAAATAATGACCCCCTTCTTCCGGTAATGATATTTTGCGCATCCATCTAATGACGAGAAAGAATGAATTATCATTTAATTTTCAAAGGAGAAGTATCAGAAACTAGAATAAACAATCGATACACGCAATACAATCAACATGAAATCTACCAAACGGTGTTGTTCAAAATTTTTATATGCGGTTTTCAAAGGCAGAATTATGTACGGGGATGATACGGATGCAAAGTTCTCTAAAACCTAATTAGGCTATCAAAAATAATCACAATAAAGAAGACAAAGAGAAAAGGAAACAATAATCAAACCTTCACAGAAAGAAACAGAATTCAAAGATTGGTAAAAAATAAAAGTTTGAATTAAGTGTATACAGCAGGCCTATGCACTTTAAAATCGGAATTCTCACAGACGCGTGTTGTTTGAGGCGACTAGAAGTAAAATAACAGAAATCCTGTATAACTTATCTGATAGCACTTGTAACAGTCGACAAAGTTAAAAGTTTGCGTAAACTTTGGAGCGTCCTTTTGGTACTGAGTCAGTACACGTCTCCAGTGCTAGTATATGCGACCTTTAGCACACCGAATGTCCGCAATGTTATTTTGATCACAAAACGTGTTTTCTTTTTTAAATAACAGAAAAAGTAGAACCGTGACCCTATTTTTTTCTTTAGTAAATCGGAAAGATTTTATAAGGCGCAACTTTTATCAAATATCAAAAAAAAGTTATCGGCCGATTTTTGTACAATTCAAATCATGTATCAAAAAAGTGAATTTTCCCATAACTTGTGTACAAATTTTAGGCTAAAAAAGCTTAAAAACATTCTTTTGGGTTACTTGTTTTCAAAAACGATACGGTGGACCCCCTCTTTTTATTTTTGATATTTGATTCATATCGATGAAGCATGTTACCTGAAATCTTCATTAGAATCAATCATGGACCATCCCCTTAAAATAAATTGTTAAAAATAAAAGAAATAATCACATAACAAAATATAATAACAGACATTTATATAGCGCATCCACAAAGAAAGAAATATAAAAGAAATAAAAAAATGGAACCACCTAAATTTAAAAAAATCAGTACAAAATAAATGATAAAGAAACGACAAAATAATAAAAAATCAAAAGCCAAAATGGTAAAAAATACAAATAAACGGGGGGGATAATAAAAAATATGTTAAAAATTCATAAAATCAACCGTATACACAAAATAGTAAAATATAATCGTTAAATGAAAATAAACTTAAATAATTACACTTTAACAACATTAAGATGACTAACTAAGTAAAATAAAAAAACATAACACAAATACAATTAAAAACCAAAATTTTGCAATAAAGACCTTCGAATGAAAAAATAAATAGAACTAAAATCAACACTTAAATGATATTACAAAGTAACTCGTTACAAAAAAATTGAAATAAACAAATAAAGATGACTAAATAGGTCAAAAAACGAAATAATAATAAGCAATGAACCAATATTACAATTACTAAAACAAAATAAACACTTGAAAAAATATACACATTATAAATTAAAATCAAAATAAACAAACCAAACGAAAGGATTTGTTCGCGAATGAAATTGCATTATTGTACCCTGGCGTCATATTCCAAGCAAGTGTCAAGACACTTACGGCTTCAATTCTGGACATCCTTTCACTTAAAAACTTAACATTTGTTCTATATATCGGACCAAACTAGAGTCACCCCAACAGCTACAACAGCCCCCTGTAGATTTCTCTACCACACAGATTTTTTTTTCAAGTGACATCTGATTGGAACACCCCTACCAGCTTTACTGGGTTCATCTCAGTCACTGGATATTCCGGAGGTCGCGCTGAAGCCACTCACCTCCGCCTAGCTAGCCACACAGACGTTCTTTTACGTGCAACCAGTCCTTTTCTTCCTGCACACTTTGTTGATATCTGTTCTGTGCCCACGCACCATTTTTTGCACCTAGAACAAAATCTCTACTCTGAGTGATTTAATGATTGGAAAGATAGATAAGATAGATGAGTCAACAGTCAACCTAAAAAAACTTGCAAGTCGCCTGAATATGCAGCCACTGAATTACAATCCTATTTGACATCAATTCAACCATCTAAACAACTGGCAAGAAAACGTCTGCTTTCATATCAACATACAAATTCCAGCCACTTCGGTTACAAACTGGCCAGAGCGACCGAAAGTCTGAACAAGCATCACAACCACCGCCAACAGGACCACTGGCACCCACAATTTACCAGCCTCCCCCGCCCTACCCAGTCCCCCCCCATCACCAGAAACCCTGAAACCTAGAAAGCCGAGAACCGCGAAATTCTTTTTTTTTTTTTTTTTTTTTTTAATGTTTTCACTTTTTTTTAACATTTGTTGATTTTTAATATTTTTTTTAAGCAATTACTGATGATCATATCGGCCTGACTTTTGCTGGTCATGTTTTGGGCAAGTCGCAAAAGCAGTAAAGTGAGTTTCCCGTAGTTTTCGCATAAGCGCCCCTTCCTGAACCCATGTTGATGGTCAGGAACAAGAGAAGAGGAAGAAGAGGATTAAGACAAGGAAAACATCTCCGTTTCCTCATAATTTGTATTTTTCCAGGTGAGCCATTGGGTGGTAAATACCTTAGTTTGCAAGCTTAAGATGCTCCCTCAATAGTTGTAACTATAGGCTGATGAATTGTCATTTTGCGATATTGTGTACATAAGCTCCGAGTGAATATTCTGCTTTGCCTCTAAATTTCCATAACAAGCTAAAAATGAAAAACTCCAAATTGTAAGGGGGGTTGAGTTCCTAATTACAAACCCACACTATAAGTATACATACTACTTCAAATCTCACCTTGATAATCTATATTCATGATATTAAACCATATTGAACTGCTCATGAGGAACTGGGTGCAAAATAACTACCCGACGTGACTGGAGACCGTGAGGCCCTGCTATTTTCCAGAGACCGAAGGTCGAGGGAAAATAGGAGGCCCACGGTCTCCAGTCCCCGAGGGGAGGTATTTGCACCATTTCAACGAATATGAGCAGTCAATACTTTGCTTATATAACTATAAAAATATTTTCTGTCATTTGAAAAACTTGCCAAGTCTTGTCGAGATCAGCTTGCCACCGCACTCAAGCCTAGTCAAGATACCATGCAGGGAAAAAAGTTCCCATAAAATGAACTTTTTCCTTGTGATGGGGGAAATAGTAGCTTTTTTATGGGAACTTTTTCCCTCCTTGAAATTTTGGGGAACTAGTCCGCAACTATTTTTATTCACATGAATACAGTATCCACAAATCAAATGACAAATATTTTTTATGTGTATATAATCTCAAATATTTTATGTTTTACGTGATACATATCCCCCATCAAATGACAGAAATATTTGTATTTGTATTTGTATGTGTTAATAATATGCAATAGTCTTTCTTGAAGATAGATTTCTAAGCAAGTGGTCATTTCAGAGCTTCAAGGACATCTGTTGGACTATATATACATAGTTACTACTTCTGTACATAATTATATAATTATTTTGTTCATGAATCATTACAGTGAGTTCGGTTTACCAGTTGTACTTTTTCTGGTAAGCACAACGCTATCATGTCTCATTTCCCATGGCACAGGTCAGCAATTTCCATTACATGTATTAAGGAAAAATATGCGCACTGGTTCATGTTGGAGTATGATTTCTGATACCCAGAACAACACCAAGGTCATATTCCTGTAAATACATAACATGTAGAGCTCACTGAACTTTGTCTTCAGTGGATGAGCATCGTATTATAGCTCAAGTGTATGGGTGAGGTCAAACATGAATGCTCTTATTTTCTATTTTATGCACTTGATGAAGGAAATTGCTTAAAATGAACCCCCCCCCCCACAGAACGGGAAAGCCACTACAGGGTATAGATTATTATCAATATACACTCAGCAAATAGTTCTCTTTGCCCGTTCTTGGGGGGAACGGGGTTTGTATTAAATAAAAATTAGATTCCCCGATTGAAGCTACACTTTTAAATTCCTTAACAAAGTATCATGTCTCAAAATTATGACATTTCGTGTTTTCCAAAGTTCGGATCAGAAACTTCACATTTAAAGTTATATGGATTTGTGAAAAAAATGGGTATATACCAGATAAGGCAATGTCAAAAATGGGGCGCTTCTCTCTGCTTATCCTGAGCCAGCATGCATGCCAGCAGGGGCCGGTGTGTGAAAGCAGATATACTCCGGCGGGAGCCATAGTCGGGGGGCGGCTCCATAGACGATAAACGGAAGATAGCGTGAAAACTAATGTTTACGTGAAAGAGGTAAACTGAATCGATTGCCATATTGATCACCATTGTTCCCGGAACTGTGAGTACGCCGGACCAAGGGTGTGAAGCCCATTCAAAACCAAGTCCGTCGGCTGGGCGCTGACATTTTGACTATTGCACAGAATAATTATCTAGTTTGGGTGCTTGTATACAAACATAATGTCAATTCGATACAAACAATCGGCAAAATATCAGTTTTTGGATGTTGGGTGCTATTCGGTGGTTAAATTTTGTCCTAGACACATGGCCATAAAACGAATGAAATGACAAACCGGTCCAGGCGTCTTGATTTAAATAAACAGCCTCAAAGAATACATCTTTTCACCTAAGCGCGCATTGCATTATGGGAAAAAAGAGTATCTGATTATTAATTGTTTAAATTATATTAAGTGTAGTTATGTTGTGGAGTCATAAATCCACATGCTATGTGTTTCGTTTTTCCTTGCTCAATCATCTCTTTTTCCCTGTTTAATTTCTTTTTTTCTAGCTATCTTAAGATCCTCTGTATGTATTTATGTCATACTTGGAAATGTCATTTAAACATGTATTTATTCGGCTGTATTATGCCTATTTATCCAAGTAATTATTGCGTATATATTACTCATTTGTAAATTTAGCAACACGTTTTGTTATCTCCTAAAGATAACGATATTTGGTAATGTCTACTGATGATGCATCATTGCTATGTGATCAAGTGATCTATTTTCCATTTTATACATGTTCACTGTAAAACGTTTCAAATGATCATTGTCAGGGTAATGGTTATCAACATTATATGAATATCTATGAAGGATTAAATTCACTTTATAACAAACTGTGTTATGGTGATGTCCAATTGGCCTTGCCGTTGGTACACCTTATTCCCTATGGTTGTAGTTTCGTACTCTGGACATAGGTTAGTACCTTGCCCTGAGCAGAATGGTGCATCTTTTGTATTGCGTGCTTGTCTTTCATCTTTCATCGTTAATTTTTTGACATGCCTTTGTGTTTATTGTGCACTTTTAAGAAACCAAGCCTTGCTCCTGCAAGTATTTCTGTGGCAAGTTACTGTATCCCACTCCTTGGTTATTGCTTGTATGAATTTGTTATGTATTATTATTATGATGCTGTTGCTACACCACACGCCCTCGAATCATACATTGTTGCACTCCACACAGGCCTTTTTAGTGATTACAGCGTTCATTTACTTTCATGCCCTCTGGAATGCA